>NW_027020025.1:6348404-6403594 GCF_013076305.1 Rhopilema esculentum | reverse complement strand
TCGAAGACTTTTATATACTATGACTAAAATAATCCCTTTGGCCTGCCATGTCACCTTATTTTTCCTGGTATCACAATTAAGGTTTTTAGAAAAGAATGTTGATAGATTGGTTTGCTTCTTTGGTAACAATGTACAGAAACAAATCAATTCCATATTCTTCTATCAATCAAACAATTTTTGTTTGCTGTAATATTGGAAAATAATTGTAAAATTTTTCCAAAATGTTTTTGAAGGAGTTTGATTTTCTTGCAACCAAAGAATCCTGCTCAACCCAAGAAACACATGTTCCAGCCTTACTGCTGTATTGGTTGCATTTTAATTTATGTTACTGTACTATTGTTCTTAATAGTCTTGGTAGACATTCCTCTTAGCAGTCACTCTAAATACTAATCTAATAATACTGTTATTGAAATTGATAAATTCATATACCTTCGATAAAAGCCAGTTTTTGAAGGTGTTGAGGGTGATCTCAGCTATTGATTTTCTTTGTAGATAATAAACATGCTTGGATTCTTTGACAATTGCAAGAACCAATGAATACAAATCTACATCTTTGAGGCAAAATATTTTCTGCAGTGTTTCTTGTATGTCTTTATCACTCCCCTTATCATAATATCTTTCCAGATCTTCAAGACATTGGTGCAGAGTGTCCTGCAGTGACTTGGCCATATCTCAAAAAAGTGGCAAGATGACAAGCATTCCAAAATCTAAATGACTTTAAAAAAAGAATTCATTTGTAATATGCTCTTGCCAGTATGGAAATGAGTGTTAATTTTAGATACAGAAAACTCCTGATAAATCAATCTCCAAAGGATCAAATTAAATGGTTTGAGAAATGGTGAGATGTTTTTGATGAAGAGCGATACACCCTTTTTATATAGGAACCAGAAATTAGAGCTCAGGCTGGCTGTTTTTCAAAAATCTGAAGCTGGATTTTTTATAATTTGTTCTTAAACCATTAGGGTATAAGGAGTGCAATTGCTAGCTGTAGTGCTATAGGAAGGTGTTAAGGCCTCAATTGCCAACAAAATTAGTGAGACATTTTTGTTTGTCAGTAAGTTTGAAAATTCACCAAAAAGCACCCATAGATGACAAAAAATCCTTGTTCTTAAATGAAGCATGTTCAAAATTACTCTTTATAGTAGCTCAGTCTTAGCTTGTTCTTAATTTGTGCTTTTGACTGGTAGAGGTTGCTATGTTGCATTGGTTGCACAAAAATAACTGATTTCTATGATGTATAGCATCAATATACCCTAGTCTGAAAAGTATGGAAGGGCCACACACAAGGTCAGTGTAGTTCAAGTTTTAGAGGTGAAAGAATTCTAAATTTTGGGGGTTATGACAGCTATGAAAAGGCTTAGCTTGTACGGCCCACTTCTCCATAAAAAAATAAAGATAGTTATATTCAAAACAAAACAATATCCTTACAGAAATACTCTTCCGTAAAGCACGCAGTTCAAGTCGTCAATGAACCACTCAAAGCCTCAAACGAACCCACGAGAAAAACAACGCCATGTTTTTGTCATTTTTCAAACTCGTACTGAAAACGAGATTACGCACATTTCATTTTGAAAATTTAGTTTAGGCCAGCCAGTTGCTTTGGCTTTTGAAAGTTTGCTACATTTTCAAACTTAGCTTTATAGTTTTAAGCATGGACAATGACGACGGGTATGGCTATGCTGATATGGAAGATGTGGAGGAAAACGTAGAGGGAGATTTAGATGATGACGAGCCCTACGATGATGCAGGAGATGCACAGGACGAGGCCGAAGATATCGAGGTTTTGCCAGCAACAGAAGATACGCAGCAACGCCAAAAGAAAAGAACCACAACTCCATATCTAACAAAATACGAAAGAGCCCGTATTTTAGGTACCAGGGCTTTGCAAATTAGTATGAATTCGCCAGTAATGGTTGAACTAGATGGCGAGACAGACCCTTTGCAGATAGCAACAAAGGAGTTAAAAGCAAGAAAGCTACCAATATTAATCCGAAGATATCTACCCGATGGAAGTTATGAAGACTGGGCCATTGACGAGTTAATCATCGAGTGATGTGCTAAATTTGTCACTGAGGGAAAACTGTATAGCTGTAACAGGATTTTCAGGCAATCTGAACTTGTTGGCGGTTTAACACATGAACAGGAGGATACATCTGGATCAAATCTTAAATTACCCTCTAATATGAACAGGTCCTAAAAAAGCTAATTACAAAAACATTCTAGTTTTAATAAGTGTTACTCTAGAACTTTCTGGTCTTGAATACACTGTTGCTTAGAATACACTTCAAACTTCATTATGAAAGTAAGGTGTTACTACACATACATGTATATACAAAGCAATATAATCATCTAACTGTTGTTACAATTGTTTCTGTAAAGATTTCCAACATACATGTACCTTTTAAAAGAAAATTTGCCTGGATCCTAATCCACAAAAAGTGGAAGTCACTTACAGTAGAATCCCGTTATAACATACTCGGTTATTACGTACTTTCGGATATAACATACTGGTGTGCTTGATCTCGAAAAAAGGTGTGCTTGGTTTTAATCAATTTTAACTTACCCTCTTTACAACATACTTCAGATATAACGTTCTTAATACGCTGGTCCCTTAAAGTACGTTATAACTGGATTATACTGTATATTCCAAATAACTTCTTCACATTGCAGGGTTGTCAGAGCTAGAGGACTGGGGCTGGAGCCCCCCCCCCAAAAAAATTGTCAAATTGTAATATATTTGTGTGAATAAAGGAAAGGCCTCAATAGCAGGCTGTGTGCCAGACTCTAATGAATTCTTGCATCAAAAAATCAATTACAACAAGGTAAATAAGGAACACAGCAATGTGTCAAGAATAAACAACAACAAACACATAAATGAGAAGGAATATAATGGCCAACATCCTTTCCTCCATTATGAGTTTTGTTCTGACAGCACTGCATTATACTATTTTCCATGTCAAAGAAAATTTTGTTTTGCACACTTATTAGTTGTTACAAACATAGCAAGATCTTAGAAAGAACAAATTCTGCTCAAATCAATTGCTGATCGCAGATATATTTAAATAGTTTTGATTTGTAAAGCTTATCATTTTGCAAGACTCTTTAAAACGCTACCATTAGAAAATGCTTTATTTAGTTACAAGTATACAGGGTTAAATATTTTACATCCTATTTACCAAATAAACTTAAATGTCTTTGTATATTAAAGAATACTTTGGTATATCTCCAAGGTCAATTGGGCATGGAACTATTAGCTTTCCCCTCAGGGCCCCCCTTAGTATCACTTCTACTAGATCTATGAAGTCTTGTTTTTTCTTGAAAGCACCAATAAACTTTGTGTGGTCTTGAGTCCTAAATTGAAAAAAATAAATGAGAGACATTTACCTACAAAGTCCAACTGATGATAGCAAATTGAATTAGATTTTGTCTTAAGCAGTAGAAATATACAAATAACCAAATAAATCAACATTTAAAAAAGTCAACCATTATAAGATCATTATAGCTTATGAAATATAAATAAGCCTAACACCATGAAGATAAAAAGGCCTCAACATGATCACAGACCAACATAAGTATGGAAAAAACAAAATAATATCACATCTCCTTGAAAATAAACAGGTAATGAATTGTCTTTACAGATCATTGAAATATTTTGGCATGGCATTTCATTCCTGCTTGTCAAGAGTGCCTGTGTTGCAAGGAATGTCTAGAAGCAACACCCAATACCATCCCCATGATCACCAGGGCCTATTCATTTGAAGTGGTTGCCTCAGCACTCAAGTAAACCCAACCATGCAAGCATTTGATCGCTTGTGCAAAGCAGTAATTTTGAGGAATAAATGACACATCAATTAACACATTTCTAGTCATCTTTTGTGACCCAAGCAAGTGACATGGACAATACAAAGCTGATATATCAAACACAGGAAATATAAGTAAGCTGACTTAACCACAACTCAACCAAAAGATGCATTTGAAAATCAATTACATCCCAAATGTTTAGGAATACCATTAACACTGAGTATTTAAACTACAATAGCACCTTTCTAGGTAGTTAAAGTGCTTTCAAAAAAGAACAACATTTTGTGATCATCAGGCAAAAAGGTCTATAAGACATTGGTGATGTGTATATAGTTTATAAATTAATTACATTTTTATCAGGAATCTAATCTTCCTCGGAGTGTATCAAAGGTCATTGTAACAGTTCGTTTTCATTTGATATTACCTTCAATCTTGGCAAAAAATAGCTGAGACTTTTTTTCAAAAAGTGAAGTCACATGTCTTTTTATTATATAACATGCTCTGGTAGCCCACACCTCCTTCACCCCTGATGTCAATGTTGGGTTTTATGATTGCGGTATAACTGGGCATGACCGCGAGCAGAATTACTCTCATCACAACATTGAATTGGGGGGACGGGGGGCTGGATGATTTGAAACTAGCTCAATTTTCTGCGAGTGTCTCAGCATTTTTTGCCAAGGGTGTTGAACAAAAGGATCATACGGTTTTTATAAACATTACAGGCTCTTTTAGCATTGTTCAATATTATCATTTTTAGAGCGATCGCTAGTGCAAGAACAAACATGAGCTCTGGGCCACTCAAGTGGGCTATGGGTCACACCCTGTGTTCTTGCATTTCTCTGATTTGTTTTGAAAACACTTATCAGTTTTGTATATGAAAACACTCAAACTATTCTCCAACTTTATAAAGCTAATAGAAGTTGCTCGGTGAAATCATTGCTGATCTTACTTCCAAAATATTTTTGTCACCTTAGACTCCTTAAACAGTATAGTAAGTTTCCAAGTATTGTTCATAAAATCTCAAAATGACTTATCAAGCAACAATGACCCGACCAAACAACAAAACATCTTCAGTCTTTCAGGAGGTGCCATTAGACAAGACTTGAAGTTTTTGACTCAGATAAACTATCTTAGAGATATAATATTTGCCTCACCCATAGTCAACCTTGATGTGCTGGCCATTGTAAAAGAATATAGTTGCTGGAATAAGTGTTATGTCAAAGTATTGCACATAAATAGGGATGCTGTCAGCATCAACAGTGTAAATATCAGCCATTCGTGCCAGATCTGGAGCTGCCTTTGAGAGCTAAAATGTCAAGGAAAAGAGCACACTCAAGCCTAGATAATATCAAAGAATGAACAATTCCAAAAACATTACACAACTGGATATCATCTTCAGCTTTTGAAAAGGATACCAGGATTCATAGAACCAATCAAACTCCTTACAGCACTGGGAGCCAAAATAAATATGGCTCATGTTCACAAGAAACCAAATACTGGATTTGCTGATTGCAAAGTAGGGTTCTGCTGATTGGTCTGTTCTTCATTATCACTTTTCTTGATAGTGAACTTTACTTAATAGTGAAATGAATAATAAACTTTACTAAACAAATGCAGTGATTACTACATGCAAGGACACTTTTCTAGCAACTGCATCACCCTGAATGCCAATTTTTGGCAAACGGGTCAATGAATTTGGATTAAAACTGACTAGGATTGCCAAACTGCAGTAGTAGGCAAAGCAATTAAATCCTTAACATGAACCCACACCTTGTTTTAAAAGACATTAGTGATACCCAAGCCTTTTTTCACCAACTTAGAAGCATTAATAAATATTAATTGTTTGTTCAAACTTGCTTATCTGTTAGCTCAGTTTTCTTAGCATGGCAATGCAATTGTCAACAATATTTTGCTTCAACCAGGTCAAGAAGTATATAACCATGTTGGAACATATTCTATTTTGGCTATGCATAGCTGTGAGTAACAGCATACTATCAGCTGTGACCTTCGAGCAGAGGAATGTGAGCTGCAAGCAACAACGGTTTTGTAAACATGGCTACAGTAATTATTTAACACTCGATTGAAATTTTGGGTCATGTGCAAGCGCAAGAAACCCATCGTAGCTGCAAGTATATGCAAGTTTGTAAGCCTAGGAATACACTCTTGTTACATGCAGTAAGTAAACTTGTAAGACTGTGTTTAAGTTAGCAAGTTCTGGACACTCTTGAACCTGAACTTAGTTAAAAACATTCTATTTTCGAAATTAAACAGCAAGCAGGGCAAATGGCTCGGTTTCAAAAGGTGTGTCTATATGTTATAAGCACTTTTTTTCTTGTTTCAAACACTCTACCACACAAGAGTGGTCCTTAAATTCAAAAAATCGCATATAGTTTATCCTTAGTGCTTAGCATGAACAGGGTTGACAATATAACATCATCATAAAATTCTCATCTTTATGGCGATGATTTATTTGAGCGGTGCTGTTAATATAACAACCTATAATTGCGAACTAAAATCAAATAAAATGTTTTCGATTTTTTAAACAGGCCTAACCACGTCATCCAGCTGCAGGCAAACGGCATCGTTCTCTCTGCCAAATCGCAAAACCAAAACTTTGTCGACGGTGGTCTTGATGGCAATATCTATATCTTTCTTTGCCTTAAGACTGTTTAGCAAAAAACTCATGGCCTGGCCCACCGAATGCAGAGCAATGGCAACAGTCGCAACAACAGCAACAACATATCTTCATTATACCCATTATAGCAACCTCATAAGAATGAGTTTAATGAAAAATAAATCCAAAATTATAGCTTACTTACCAAATCAAATGACGAAAACAACTTTGAGAAAATTGATCCAATTATTCGAAGAATATCAAGATACCCATCCTTTCATACTTTTGCCCCCTAATTATTACTTTATTTTCTTTTTTTTGTCATTATTTTGTATACTACATTCAAGTCTAAAAATTAATCTAAAAAAATCGAAACGCGCATGGGTACAAGGCTACAATCATTCACAAAATTGTGAGACTGGCTCAGTTGTTAGAGGCGCTGACTACAGACCCAAGGGTACGTCGTTCGAGTCCCTAGCATGACCAAACTTTCACCCAGAGTGAGGAGAGTCGCCAGCTCTCTGTAATTCCAGGCATAGGAATCACGAGGTGTGGTTACATCGAGAGGAAGGACCAGGACACTGCTCGATAAGCATTAGCTTCTCAGTATCCTAAAACTACCGCCGGATGCTAGGTAGAAACAAATACAAAAAATACAAAAGACTTGTTGATGTTTCGCCCCTTCCCCGACAAAGCAGTGTTGTTTGTACGATTTTCATAAGTTTGAAAAGAATCAACGTCTTTATAATGCGATAAAAAAGGTTTTAAAAGAAAATGTTGGAAAAATACATCAAGGATTGTAGGTAGCTAACTTTGAGTTTTTTCGTCTGTTCTTCAGGGTCCTTCAGTAGTTAATTTATTATCAAAATTTTGTCAATTTTTGTCAAACATTCCGTTAGGATTCCTATTTGCAGATTCAGAGCATCCCTTCCTTGCAAAAGGTTTCTTCTTAATTTTCTTCTTAATACAAAAGATTTCTTGATCGACACGAAGCGAGTAAAAAAGAGAGAGCACAGGATTATTCAAATCATTAGCAATACCATGGAAAATTCCTTATCTTTTCTTTGCGCGATATGCAAAAAAGAAATTTCATACGAATTATAAATTTGACGACTTACTGCATCACAAAACTCTTGTCAAGCAATTAATACAAAAAATAGAAATTACTTTTGCTTATAAATCTTTCTTCTATCATTTATCAATAAGCATAACAACGGAACAACCAAAATGCATGGCATGCTTACCCTTTGAAATTTATCAAAAAAGTTATCTTTTTAACCACACGCTAGGATACAAATACAATCGGAAATAAGGAAAGTGAATAACAGAACTGAACAAATGTACTATATTATCAAGAGCGTAGCTTAAATGTAATGTGTCCAGCTAAAGCAAGTGGCTCTGCGGGAGTTTTCAGGAACATGTGATTTTTCATATCATCGTCCCTGCCATTATGGTCGTTCTGTTTATTTACCCTGCTGCGAGGTCAGCTTTTCATGTGAGCAGTTTTGCATCGAAAGAATACTAACCAATCGCAAGCCGTTATTTTGATGAGTGGCTTGACAAGTTGGGTATACGCAGTCCTTTTATATGGACACATTACCTTCAAATAAAATTCTCTTCTAAAATTTACAAAAAACTGTTGTCTTCTTACGTTTCGTTGGGCAAAATCTCTTTAGTAAATTAAAAAGTTGATTGTTATATCTTGTCTCAGTCATCATATTCCAGAGATATGAATTAATTCTACTTTGGACAAAAAATTATCTTAGTTTCTTAAATTATCGATAGGCCCAATATCTCCGCAAAATCCATTGCCGAGACAAAGATGGACAGAGGAAGTGGGTCCTGGCAAAGTAACAAAGAATGTGGGAAAAGCTTTTTGTTTCATAGCACAAAAGCTAAGGCACAAACGAATTTTCTTCAAGACGCAAAGAGCGCGTTTTAAAATTTTGAGGGCACTTTTCAAACCCAAAATTTTCGTGCCAACAATATGACATAGGTAGGTAGCCCAAAACGAACAGTTTCTGCAGTGCATGGTTTATAAAGAAAAGAGTTGAGCTTATCAAGAAAAAACAATACTTTCAAGCAATATCAAGTGAAAACAACTTGAAACTGGAAAAGTCCAGAGCCTTGCAGTAATGTGTTTGTGAATAAATCATAGCCTTATATATAGTCTTCCCTATGACACAAAAGGTTTATATAAATTCCTACAGTGATACATGTAGGAATTTCTCCTTTATGAGAAATTCTTACTGAGAAATTCCTACAGTGAATTTCTCCTTTATGTTGAATCCCCCTTTTAAAGAGGTTAGTGTCGATTGTCAAAAAAATGATACAGGAAAATACAACAGGTGTTCAAATTCACTACAGAAAACACGTTTATTATAAGGCTTGCTAATGAATGATCAATGACTCTGCTTTAAATACAGAAAACTTCAGACTCAAAATTCAAAGCAAAGCTACTTGGATTTGAAACTAAAAGGGGCCCCTCCAACCAAAATTTGTCATTTATAATTAGCTAATTTCATGAAAATTATGAATTTTCAATTTGGTTTTAAATAATTTGTATAGTTTTGAGTCTCAATAACTTGAATTTTGACAATTCGATAATAAATTTCCGATTTCGTGACACTGTATTTTGGATTACTCAACTATGTACAAGAAGCAAGAAATTTGTATGTTGGCCATTTGAAGATCCTTGTTTCAGGTAGTAGAAGTAGCTGCAATCATGTCATATTTTCGAATTAAAATTAAAGTTAATTTAATTTAAGGCCCTTCAAGTGCATGAAAACTTTTGAGAAAGCACGGCGTTCAATGGAAACGATAGCCAAACATTGTCTTTAGCCTCACAACTTTAGAAACAATTTACAGGCATCATGGAGTGTTGAGAAAAGTAGGGGTCTAAAAAAGTGGTAGTCCTCAAATAGAGGCCCTGTCTTTTTTCCCCAAGGGTCTCAGGTGCCTCTGTTATGCCACTGGGTAGATAAAAAATCCAAAATCCAAGTATTTTGTACAATACTTTGACTGATTTCAATATTTTGACTCAAATCTTGGTTAACTTTTGCCCCTATCTGAGACTGCTTTTTGGTAAATATATATCTTTTGCAAAATAAACATTTGACAGTGGCGTAAAAATTGAGCTACTTCTTCCAAGTTTTCTTACTATCTAGCTACCTTTGCTAATCAATATCCATTCCTTGTGTTTTTGGTCCATCTTTCTTTGGAGCTTCTGACATCTCAGGTGGCTTCTGTATGTTTACTAAGAGCAAAAAGGGTTACAAATTTGATTAGTAAAAATTCAAATAAAAAACCAAACCAGAGTGAGAGACAAATGTTCCTATTGATGTCAGAACAAGCCCATTCTCATCAAAAACCCTTTTAAAAAAGAACAACTTTGCTATAAATATTACCAATCTAATTGGAACTTTACCTAATAAAATTCAAAGCCTGTTTGAAAAATATGGATAGATTACACATTATGAATAACAGAGAGCTATAAAATAAGTCCTATTATTAGCAAAACTTAACAAGCAATTCACATGCATTACACAAAACATACAAATCATTATACAAGCCAATTGAGCAAAGAAGCAATTACAGATGACATGGTATAGTCAAAAGTCTTCTTGTGGCTAAGTTGAAGATTTAGATCAAATTACAATACCTTTATAATAAGGATTCATTCATGGTCCATTGCAAGATTTCAAAAATAAACATAATTGGTTGATGGGTGCAAATAGAAAATTAAATTTATTTACCTTCCATTTCATTATCTCTAGCTTCATTTCTTCTCAGTTTTTTAAGTAACAGTCTCCTCTTTTTTGAAGACAATGTTATATTGGCTTTTGGGTTTGTCCTACAAAATATAAAAGTCAAATAAACTCTAGATTTTGGCAAACAGATATAAAAATCTTATAGGTTAGCATATTACAATTGGTAAGAAATAGGCAATAAACAATTAAATATGAACTGTTTTAACAATCATTTTGGAAAACCTTATTGAAAGAAAGAAAAAGCAAAATCTAAGAATAGTTTACATGAAAAAGACAATCCTATGCTGTTGTGGAAATATGAAGCTATACTTGAAATGAACAGAGCGGTAGTAGGACAAAATGTTTCCTCGGCATTCAAAACAGACATAACATTGAAGAGAAAAGACTTGACACACCTGTGTTAGAACTCAAATTATACTGTAAAAAATCATTTAAGATGCAAATATACAGATATATGATGCGATTTTGGAACATGAGTTTTCTTCCTATCTGTAAGTCATCATAAAAACTCAACATGAAAAAACACTCTTAAGTTTCATTTGTTATATTATTGCTTCCACTAAATTGTCAGTTTCTGTTCACATTCACAATGAAATTTTTTGCATGTTTCAACAGATTTACCAAACAAGAACAACCCCAACAGGTTGTTTGTATTAGCAGGAAGTTAACAGATAAAATTATACTTTTATAACAAACTATTCATTGAATGACTTGAGAAACTTACCTTCTCTTTTTCAGAATATCACTTGTTGTCAGTGGATCTATTATTTCGTTTACTTTTCCTTTAGACTTGCTTTGACTCTTTCTCTCTTTCTTTTTAACTCTGTGATGTTTTTGATGACTTTGGTATGAAGTCTGAATGGATAGATTATTAAATCTTAAGCAATCTTTGCTTAAAGTCAAGACAAAATAAAACTCAGCCCAGTGAGATATATGAAAAAAATTTATTGACTCCACCAAAACATGCAGGTTTTGAGAAGCCATTCTCTGCTTTTCTGTTGATAACATTTTCCAATAAAATACTACAAACATAGTTCAAATTTTATTGACAGATAATAACTCATTACAATGTTTTCAGCAAGAAACTGAAAAGAATTTTGTACTATTAGAACATGTTGAAAGCTACCAACACCTCGTGTCTCCATAACCCTTTCTTTAGCTTTCTAAATGCCTTTTATTTTCTTTCCTTTGATTACGGTTTATTTAATTTTTCGACCCTTGTGACATTCTAAAGTATGGGTGTCTTTATTGCCTGCTTTGGTGTTTTTTAATTTTTCATTGCAAGAAATCCAAAGCCCACCAGTCGGAATCAATTTCATCGGCCGTTATCCGTCGTCGGTATGATTCCGAATAATGTCATATCCAGAATAAGTGGAATCATCGTCAGTCACTCTATAGTATCATATAACTTATACCTGAACGCAGCAAAAATTTCAATTCATTTTAGAGAATTGTCAAGAATTTTCAAAGGCTTCAACCAAAGCATATAGCTAGTTCTTTAGACTTCGATGAAAAAGGAGGCCCTCAGACAAATAATGTTCCCCAACAAACAATTGTAGCTTTAGGGGAAATTCAATTTGGTACCATTAGTTTCGATCTTCATTCATTCCTATTAGTTTTAATTTGAAACCATACAGAAACAAGGAACACACCTTTTTCGGCCTGTTGACTCGTAGTCCTTTCGCCATCTTTGGAAGAAACGTGATAAACCACTGGTGCCAATTTTCGTTGTTGTAGTTGCTCCATGGGGTTGATCCATAGAAATTGGATTGATCTAATGAGATTCCAGAAACTACAAAAGTGACAATACTACAGGGTTGCCAGTTTGGCCTTTTTCAGGCCAAATTTCCTAATATTGGCCTTTTTAAAAGATGTTTGGCCATGAAAAATTGTTTGGCCTATCCTTTAATTTTGGCCTTTTTTGGCCTTTTCCAACAAACAATCCCTGTAATTTTATATAGCTATTGATGTTGTAAAAATTGAACAGCAAGCAGCTGAAAAACACGTTATCAGCATGCCAAATACATTGACCACAGACAACATATGCAAAGGTACAAAGTTCGAATTGCTGCACTAGTTCGCCTCCACAACCAATACAGAGAAATGATTTGAAAGATAGATGAAGTCAAATCAAGATGCCATTCAATGCAGCTACTAGAGGCAGCTCAACATGTTTACAATCGGCTTCCGGCTTCAAAAGATCACTTCAACGCTCTCAGCTGGCTTCACCCATCCCGGATTTTAAACCAATTTGAAAGAGTGCCCTTGGACCAGCTTCCAATGCTGCATTTGAAGAGAGTATGTCCACGATATTAGGAAATAGTCCTAATATAGAAGTGAAGAATCTGTTTTTGCAAATGGAATTCCGTCAGATGCTGTCAATTTTTGGGTAGGAATACTGGAATATCGCAACCTACTAGGAAATAGTCTATTTTGGGAGCTTGCAAATTATGTCCTTTAATGTCTGATAGACAACCCCAATCAGTAATGCAGTTGTTGAGAGAATTTTCTCCTATGTGACCAGCATTAAAACAAAGCATCGCAACAGAATGAGCACTGTTATGCTAGAAGCCATCATACGCATATGTATGTACACATTTAAGCTTCAAAAATAAATGTTGTAAAGGCTTTGTATCCAGTACCAAAATGCTGTCACTGTTTAACACAGATAATCTTTATCAAACTGTTAGAGCTAATGAAGTCGCTGACGATGAATTGAATTTGTCATATGTGTGAATACGTATTATTAGCAAACACTTAGGCAGAATGTTATATGCTTTATATTTCTTGCATTTATATTCGTTGTTATACCGGTAGTTAACGTTCGTAGTCTTTTATAACTGCGCATGTATGTTAAAACGTCACCGGGCAGACAGCTGATTTGGCCTCTTTTGACCTTGTTTGGCCATTTTTCGCATAGACATTGGCCTGTACTTACCCTGACCACTTGGCAACCCTGAATACTCACACACCATGCCTGTCTTGCAACTTTTCAAATTGACCCTTTTCTCTGATTTAAGGGCCTCAGACCATGCCCCCACTTCTTGCAAAACAAGAGAGCCTATATTCAAAACCTTTGTTATGGGTGTAAAATTTTACCTTGCCTCCCCCACTTTCAAAACTGTGTCGGACCCCATGATTGAAGATGCAGAAAACAACCCTGCTTTTCTCTGACAAATTGAAAGAAAGTTGCCCCTTTTAACACGATTTCTCTGATAAAGTCTTTCCGCTATAAGCGCTATATTTGTGCAAAGCGTGATGAAGATGGAATCGACACAGGAAAGAGAACAGAATGCCACAAGAAAGAAACAACATTTTTAAAAACATATTTTGACATCCAAAGGAACACAAGATTACTCAGGCCATAAAATTACGAAATCATAAGATTATCTTTTTGCAGCCTTTTTACCCAAAACCCTACCTTTTCCCTTAAATTTACCAGTACTTGTTCTTTTAATAGGAAACTTCTTAGCTTTTGTCTGTCGTTTATCTGATGACCTATCGTTACTTTTGAAAGGAAATTTCCTTTTTGAAGCAGTCTTTGCAGACGTTTCGCCATCCATCCTTCGCTTCTTGAACGGCTTCCTATCCGTCGAAAACTTTCTTTTGGTTCCCTTTTTCGCTGGCTTTGAAAACAAATCTGAAAAGAAAATAATTATAAAATTTCTACTTCGCAATGCACAAAAGTCACTAGCGGCACAGAAAGGGGCAATGAAAACCTCCGCCACACTCCCAAAAATACGGCGAGCATTGTTCTTAGAAAAGTCGATGTTTCTGTACTGGGTAAAGGTCTTATACTGTTAGCATTCAAGTTCTTAATATTCAAAAAATAAGAACGAACGAAAAGAAGGAAGGATGGAAGGAAGGCAAAAAGAAAGGCGAAAAAGAAAATGATGGGTAAAAGGACTAAAAGGGACAAAGGCTAAAAGGACAATAGAAACAAGAGAAGGAGTTAATACACTAAATTGTTAGAAATTTTCCCTTGGACTGGACATTCTGTAAAAGGGAATGGTACAATGAGACATGTATTTTCAAAACAACATGTAAATGCGGAAATAGCACATGGTATTAACTTAGTTCTCATCTAACAATCTTCCAGGTGCAAAAGAAGACAAGTGACTACTTAAAGGAATGGATTGTAACTGTTTTATGCATTATGTCGTATGTTCTGCATTAAGAAGACCGAGACAGTTTGAAAAAACGACAGCTTGAAAAAAGGAAGATTTCTTTAAAATTAGAACATTTGCTATGAATCTTAGTTTGCTATTAAAATTGAATGGCGAAGAATGGCACGAAAAATGGCACCATGGCAGCGTAACGAAAATATACCTACATGCCAAAGTAGCAAAAACGTCCATCTTAAAAACAAGCGGTGTAGGAGAATATGGTAAAACTATAGAGAGAAAATATATTCCTGAAGCCTCTTTGCAGAAAGGAAGACCTTTTCCATCACTGAATCTAGCGTTAATCAATCTATTCGAGAATAAACTCGGGTACCTTCATCTGGTTCCTCCCCAACCTCTTGTCTGAAATATTCCGTATCATCATCGCTTTCAGAATCGTCTTTTCCTTGAAAAGAGTCGCACCTCAACGTCAATCATAAAACAAAAAATATTTTAGAAAAAATTTAACATTCGAAAACACATATAACAAAACGATGAAATCATCTGCTCGCCAAAGGCAAAGGTTTAACTCCTTACAAATTAAGTCTATTAATTACTTCAGTTACATAATTCGTTAGTATCACTTATTTTTATCATTATTATTATTTGCAAATTAGTACCAAATGCTTCAAGTGCATTTGACAGACCAAAACTATAATATCATGAAACGTAGTTTTTTAGCTTATCTTATTTATAACTCAGAAACATCTCAAGGTTACCTCCACCCTCTGATTTCCTCTTCTTTTCCATTCCAGCAAGACTTTTTTCTCTAAAAAATTACGAAAATTTTTGTGGGAAAAGTCGAGAATCAACGGAAGTGACAGTTCCATACATTGACAACACAGTTCCATACAGAACAATGATAACGAAACTTTGCCATATTGAGCCTTGTTTTAATTCTTGTCGAAGAAGATGTAAAAAAGACATTGAATAGACGCGAAATTCTTTTTAGAATATTCAAGGTGTTCTGGTGAATTGGTTTAGAAAATGATACTTAGGAAAAAATAGGACAAAAATGCAAACAAATTATCTGAGAATATATTTCCGAGTTTTGAAAAAATAGCAATGCTATGTATGTGCTGCAATATATCAATCTTTCCATAATTAATAAAAGTGCCAAATTTTGACTAACAGCACATCAGCAAGAACAGCGTGTAATGAGGGTACCAACCGCCATAGTAGCAATTACAAAAGGGTTAAAGGATAGCATAAAAAGGATAGAAGAATGTTGTGCAAGAATTGATGACGCACTTGTTTTTCTGTCTTTCAACTTCTTTTCGTTTTATGTTTTCTTCCTGCTCTTTCTTTCGTTTTTCCTTTAGTACTCTGAAGTATGAAAAAAATGAATCACAGGAAAGAATGAGTCTATATGAATCACAGATTAAATGAGCTATAGTCCTAAAGAGATCGATACACGTGTATCAAACGATGAGTCATTAGCTAGAAACGGAAGTCTACATCTATGAAATTCAACATCTATAAAAAGCAATAAACTGTCATAAAAATTGTGTTGCTAGAAGGGATTCTGGTAATATTCACGGATATTTTTTCAAAAAATTCAAAATATATTGATTCATCTTATCATATACTTTCATACACTTTTTCAAAAATAAATTTTTAGTTCTTCATTATATAAGTACAAGAGTCAAAAGCCCCACCAAGCAAAGAAACTTCTAATTTCACGAAAAATACTTGACGTGACCTGAATTTCAACTAAGAACTTACTTTCTTTCCCTTTTCCTTGTACGTAATTCCTCTTTCTCCTTTTCAGTTTTATGAACTAAGACAAGCATATAAGATTTATATTGACTGGCAATATGACAATGTTAATTTATTGCTGAAATGACAAAAGGAAGATACTTTTCAAAATCACTTAGATACGAAGGCTAAAAAGGCCGCCTTGCCAAGGCTAGTCTCTGATGACTGAACTATAAACATTAGAGATGGGGTAATCAAGTTATCAGCAAGGTCGTCCGAAGCATTTAAAAGTAAAGGGTAGGGGTCATTGGAAGGGCGGTACATAATGTGGAGGAAGGAACATCCAGAAAGGGGCAATTTAATGCACCTTCGACGTTCGGGGCACTTGTCTCTGATGTTCTCCAGTCCTGGTGTCACTGGTTATAAAGCAAAATTCACGGACCAATCAGCTGTGGCTTGAATAAAAGACAGAAGGAGTAGAGTTGTCAGTTCTATTTAGAATCCTATTCGTTAGATTAATGAGATTTGTTTAGATCGAGTGAATTGCCTACTAAACCTGAAATTTCTTATAAGCAATATTCCTCTAAAAAAGAGTGTATATTGATAAGCATTGTCTGATAAGCCTAGCTTCTTGGTGTCCTAACGACTACCTAAGAAGGCTGGGTAGAAACAAAGGAACAAAGGATGATGCATACCAAACTGGTGAAAAAGAACTTCTCCATCACAGATGCCTTCTTCAACCTTGACGAGCTGCAGAGTTAGTCTTGGCCCAAGCTGAGTATGAAGCATACATCAAGATTAGCAATCAGATATAAAGGAACCAATGATAATTAGTCTAGTTCTCAGTTGATTTGTGCTTAGGAAGGAAACATTATCCAATGCAAGCAATATTTTTTCAGATGTTAACTGGGAGATTGTGTTCATAAGGGGACGTTTTAAATCGTACCGTTACATTCTTAACATTGGGATGCTAGAAGTGATACGAAAAGCAGAAATGTGCGGATTTGTTTCGTTCCATTCACACGAGGGCAACGACTGATATTATCTCATTCAATCGGCTGACTTCTTGTAACGTCACATAGAAAATACTGATATGCGCATTAAAAAAATCCTTGTTTGATTTCAACCTAAAAAGTGGGGAAAGATTGAGCAGAAAAAATTGGGTACATAATTGTTCAGCACCCATGTGAACAGTTAAATTTTTTCGTTCCAAAATTTGGAATGCTGAAAGATACGCAACAGTTCCCGTGCGGGGGAGCCTCAGAACTTGAAATTTTTAAATCGAATTTTTAAAATCAAAAGCCAAGAGGAAATTCATGTCGAATTTGAAATCGAGACCCAAGTAGAAATAAAGTCGAACACTAGATTCGAAAATTAGCATTTAGATTATTCGCCTAGACTTACTCCATGAGCCTCTGTTTCGCTACTGCCTCACTTGACGGACTGCCTGTTGTAGCGTCAGTAAAGTGAGGCAGTAGCGAAACAGAGGCTCATGGAGTATTGTTCGCCTATTTTGCCGTGAGTTTGCATGGCATACGTGTCTTTTTTATTTAAATAAACTAAAAACTTAGAAACATCTAAGAAACATTGCAAGGCTCAGTAATCGAAATAAGTCAAGTGTCATCGAATAAAATCTCAAGCAGAACAGAATAAATCTCAAACAGAACAAGTAGAATCTGTCACAGTGTGACATGCAATGTAGTGTCTTCATTGTTTGATGAGAGCGTAAAGGCTGGTTTTCATATAACGTATTTCGACGTATTTCATCGCAATTCAGAGTCTACGGTCAGCTCAACAGGCAATTACATATTGAAATATTACCTCAGTTAACTTGATTGCACTCTGTGATGCTTTCACATTGCCTCTGCCATGAACATTTTGAGGCAGAACAACTTGGCTTTCGACAGGTTCTTCTCCTTCGCTTTCTGACATGTAACATGATCTGAAAAAGGCATTAAAGGTATAAGATTTAAAGAGCTGTGGGGTTATAAAATGAAAGGGGTAAACAACAATTGGCTTTGCCTCGTTATAAGGATGGGGGGGTCATGTTTTTTGCTTATATGTAGGAGAGAGGTTCCGTATTGGCTTCCTTTCGAATACTTTTGGCAGGGGACAGGGGGACAGTGGATTAATAACAAGCAACACTTTAGTGCAGTTGGTTTTGCGTTGTGGCCATTTCTGGAGTACCCTGGGTATCAGAGCCACAAAAATTCGAGGGCGGAAATATTTCTGTCAGGGCCTCAAGATGAACATATTTCTGTCAGGGCCTCAGCTGCGGCTAGTTTGAGACTTTCAAGTTGGTGACAAAATGTATAGCTCTTGAAGCCGTAATGAAAAGATAATTAGAGGAAGAAGGTATTTTTCGATGACAATTCTTGGTTGTCGTAATTATTGCCATTGCCTCTGATGATAGAGTGTGGGTTTTCGATACGATATTCATCGATTCCTGCCATGTAAGTGGAATATAGATGGAATAATTTTGGACTGTTTTTTTCTGCCAGTATATCATTTGAGGGAGGCAAACCGATGGGGAAGTTTTTCAATGAAAGCAAAAGAACATTGCATTTTGGTATTCCCCAAATTTGTCTAGTTTGAATGTCATAGAATAAATTTACTAGCTTGCCGATAGTTACAAGACATAAATCTCAGAATTTGAAACAATTGACTCAAGCTACATCTGGAGGCGCTCTGCCTTAATACCAACAGCTTCCGTAGAAGATGGTAGTATGCACATATTTATACATAATAACTATATGGTAAGATCAATAATTGTTTTGAAGCTTAAAATTAGACAATTACGTTGAACATAGAGAAATGAAGGAAAAACAGAGAACTGAAATGAAAAAGATGTTGGGAAAGAAAAGACGAAAAAAGGATATACAGAGATAAAAGAAATATAATTGAGTTATAGACGCAATGAAAAGATAGCTTTTATGAGATTTCTACACCCGTTTCATAGCAACAGAAAAGATCATGAAAATGGTTCTTTCGTTGCTGAGCAGAAAGGAACCTCTTGGTTGCACCTAAAATTACCACAAAAAACCTTGCAAATTAAACCTCCTGATATTAGCACGTGGAAGGAAGGTAGAATTCGGCAACGGTGATGCTGAACTCACCCAGTAACGAACTCACTAATGTCAGTGAGAGAGCCTAAATCTGGAATTCTATTCTTCATCAATTTCTTCACACCTCTTGACAACCCAACGGGAACTGCGTCGATATTGCTGCAAAATTGAAGGAAAAGGGCCACAGTTTAGGAGCTAGAGAAAATTATTTTTTCATTTCGCATAAAATGAAAAGGCAACCAGGAATACAAGAACTATGAGACACTGTTTAACGCAAACGAGACTGTAACTTTATGAGAATATATTCTTGTCTTGTTTTCAACAATTAACTGCTAGCCCAAAAGGCATGTCAAATAACGATGTAATCAAAAATAAAATTTTGAATTGATCGCAGTATTAGGTAAGCCGCTAACACAGAGAAAGACTCTGAATAAAAGTTGAATAAAAGCTGAATAAAAATGCAGAAGTAGATAACAATTATTTTACTCCAATGAGGCCCGATTCGCTGAGGTGAAATATATTTTTAAAATTTTTGGTTGTTCTCGTCAGATTTATTGACACTGAGCTGGTGAGAAAATCGAAATAAGCCACTCACTAATGCCGAAAATCGATTGTTTTGGTATCTTCATTGTAATTAAACAAGACGCATCTTCGAATTTCTGATAACTTCACCTGAAAAGGGAGTTTTAACATAACAAAAAACATTACAAAGAGCGACGTTCTTTTACATAGATATCTATCATGACGTACAACAAAAAAGAACAACGAAGAGCAGTTGATTGAATTATAATAGCTAGCAAATTATGCAGAAAACGTGCTAATAATAAATAGAGGGTAGTAGGCGGAAGACTTCACAGAACTCCAAAGGGAGAAAACAGATGCTCTTCTCTCAATCACAAAATAGACTTGGAGCAAGTCTAGTAATATCTGTTCTAGAGAAAACACGTCTCTTCCACAAAAACATAGCAAAAAGAGGAAGAAAACACTGTCAGTCTAACAGAGATCATCACAGCTGAAGGGACGAGTTTCTAAAGAAGTCATAGTTTCAATATGAGGACCCCGAAGAAAATTACAGTGTTGTTATTCTGATGATTAAGGCATATCAATTCGCAGACTAGGCCATTTTTTTAATTAAAGTTTAATCAGAAGAACTCATCTCATATTCAATTGAATGAAAATCGATTCACCAGCCATGTCGTTCCCCAGCAAACAAAAAAATGTATAGCTAAAACCTTCTCTTACTGATGCATCAGCTGATTATTGTCAATTAGACTGTGCATTATTTGTCTACAGCTTGTAACAAGATTTATTCAAAAGGATCACGGAGCTTTAAAGGATATAAATAAACCGGAACTTAAAGAGGGAGTTAGCTGAGGCCAGGATTTAGGGTGATGGAATGACGGGAAAAGCGAAAGGCAGAGAAGATAGAAGGAATATTGGGGAAAGGAGAAGAGGAGCAGTTAAAATGAGTTAAAAAAAGATGGTATAACGGCAGTAAAATGAGAAGTTTATTGCAACTTAATGATTTTAAAAGGAAGAAGATATAAATTGATGATCGAATGCTTTTCTAAAGACTATGACAAGATCAAGATCAACTTGTTGGTTTGCACAAAATTACTAGAAAGAGATTAACTAGTTTTGGCACACTTACCTTTCGAACATTGATAGATGGGAACATGTTCTGCAGCATTGTTGTCATAAGTTTCATCTCTGTGGTGTCGGCATTAAAGTGATTCAGAACAAGCTGGAAAAGTTAAAAAAACTCTTTTCGATGTCCTCTGATGTACTGTTCAGATAAAAGATGAGCGCTCTTTCTAGGACTGGTCACTTACTTTGAGAAACCAATAAATAATATTGAACAGCAGGATGTAGAAAGCTGAACTTACCAAAGGGGGGTAATTGTACTGCTTGCCAACAGTTTTTGGTTTCTTGACAATCGCTGCAACATCTTTCATAAGAGAGTACTGAAACAAAACCATCACGCACCAAATAAATTTCATATGTACATAAATTATAAACTGCTAAATTAATAATTATCCTTAATAAAATCTACCTAAAATAGAGCAACAAGTAGCGGATAATAACTCGACTTAGAATCATTTTTGATTAGAATTTGTTCCTAGTGCATTTCATACTTTTTGATTCAAATGTTATTCAAAAAAACACAATTGAATTTTTTAGTGACTGTTTAGGAGTTCGGCAAAAAGAAAAACTAGGTAATAAATTTCTTAAGGTTATAAATTTCCTTATGAGCCTTCTAGAAGTTATTTAAATTGCCACAAAATTATTTGATTCTAATGTCTATGATTACTTTTAAGCATTTTTCTCAGGCATGAATTTCTAAATTATTATTTTCTAAGAGATTTTTTCTAAATCTTTGGTAGAGATAAGTTTCCCCCTTTAGTATATGATTTCCATCACATCGATATATGCAAAGCAAGATTTTCCATAAAACAATCCCACATGAATCTGGCCCAAGGTAGTAAAGAAAAGGATGGGGGAGAGGTATTTTAAGCTAGTTTTAAAGAAAGTTCTAGGTAAGATGTTAAATCTTTATAACCTACTTCAGATTCCTACCTCCTTTGCCAAGTCAGTTTGGCATATAAACATGCGTAAGCATGTATGACATGATTTTGTTTACAAGTAGAACTTTAAAATTTTATGGACTCACCTCTTGTACTTGGAATGTCAAAGTTGGTCCTCTAGGCAACCTTGCAATTCTCTAAGACAAAAAAAATGCATTGGCAAAATGACACTCTAACAGTAAAGAGCTTATAACATAATAAACAGAGCTTCTTACAAAATAAACAAACTGAAACATCACCACAATGTCTTCTTTTGGTGGTACAAAACTTGTAAATGGCTTTGAAAAAAGCAAACATTTAGTAAACTAAAGCTTTTCGTCTAACACTCTTCAGAGTTTAAAACGTCAGAACATAGATCGAAAACTCTACGCTAAGAAATATATATACCCAGTTGTGGATCGAAATAGGCCAATCAGTATATATATTTCTTAGCGTAGAGTTTTCGATCTATGTTCTGACGTTTTAAACTCTGAAGAGTGTCAGACGAAATGCTTTAGTTTACTAAATGTTTGCTTTTTTCAAAGCCATTTACAAGTTTTGTACCACCAAAAGATTGTTTGCATATTTCAAGCAGAGGTACACAAATGAGGAGATTGAGGATCTCAACGCATTGGTTAAGCTTAAGGTAAGCGAGGTAAGCTGAGGTCGGCCAGGTTCTCTTTATCCTTTCTCAGTTTATATTTGACTAATCGGGTTGCACCTAAATTTATCACCGCTCGTATTTCTAAGTCTGGTGTTAGACACAGCACAACCATTGAGCGCGCTTTTCTACAAGATGAAATTCAGAAAACTAAAACTAATATTCTGAATCAAAAACGTTTATATACACGCCAATGGTCTAAAACGCGTCCGTTTCTCACATTCTTTGATAATTTTCGACTTTTCCGCTACTTTTCTGAAATTGACCAGCGGAAGCTAAAACAGACTACAGAAAAACATGATAGGAACATTGGCATGCTAGTTAGGAAACGTTTTGGCGGCTTGATGAGCGATTCAAAAAAACATATTTCTAATTTGTCGGATTATTCTCTCTCTGAAACCGAAACATTTGTCTTAGGTAATGGTCTTGAGTTTTGTATCCCACCACAACGAATAAACAGAGAGGAACTTTTTGCTGAATTCGAAATTTTACACGCTCAACTTGCCAAGCACGAGATTTCTAACCCTTTGGAGTTTAACAAATTACGAGCACGACTAAGCGATTTGGCGTACGCTTACAGCGGCTCTCCCATCGACCACTCAGATTTTCTTTTGCATAGAGAACATTTTCAAGCATTAAAATCTCTACGGTCTAATAATGACATCTTTATTACTAAGCCTAATAAAGGGTCAGGAGTGGTTATTTTGAACAAAAAGGATTACATCCAAAAAATGGAGAATATTCTCCTCGACAAAGAAAAGTTCGAAAAACTGGGTGACGTCGAAACACGGATAAAACGGCCAAGCTAGAGCGGAAACTTCAAAAACGCCTTTTGGAGCTGGTTAACTCAAAAGTGTTGACCAACGAAGTTTATGATAGGATAAGACCCACAGGTTCACAACGTCCACAAATGTATGGCCTCCCTAAAATACACAAGCCGAATGTCCCACTTAGACCCATTTTGTCTATGATTGGTTCAGCACAACACGAACTGGCTAAGTGGCTTTCTGAAGTTTTGGACCCTGTTCTTCAAAAATATTCAAAACATTGTATCAAGGACTCTTTTACGTTCGCTGAGTTCATGCAAAACTTGAACATCGAAAACGAAACATCTTTCATGTGTTCTTTTGACATTAGCAGTCTTTTCACTAATGTCCCTTTGAATGAGACCATCAAAATATGTGCCGACGCTTTGTACCGGAGCGAGCTTAATAGCCCACCATTCCCAGAGGAAGTATTCATTGAACTGATGGAAACTGCAACACGTTCAGTTGAATTCAGCTTTAACAATGAAATGTACCAACAAAAGGATGGTGTCGCTATGGGTAGCCCTCTGGGACCGGCCTTGGCCAATATCTTTGTTGGCTTTCATGAAGAGCGTTTGTTTGACTGCGACCAAAAGCCAGGTGTCTATTTTCGGTATGTGGATGACACATATACTATTTTTAAAACAGAGGCTGAGAGTGATATTTTCCTAAAACGCCTTAATGGTCTTCACACAGCCCTACATTTTACATTTGAAAAGGAAGAAAATAACTCCTTGCCATTTCTGGATGTTTTGGTTGAAAAATCTGACACTGGATTTCTCACCAGTGTAAACCGTAAACCCACATTTTCGGGGTTATACACTCGATGGAGCTCGTTTTGCCCAAAACAAAGAAAAATCAGCCTCATCAAAACGCTTACACATAGGGCACTGATGATTTGTTCCAAGTCTAAACTCGACTCGGAAATTGAAAAACTAACTAAGATTTTTCTGGAGAACGGTTATCCAGAAAATGTTATTTCAGTTTACATTAAGGAGAAGATAGGAAATTTCTCGGCTGACGTAAAATTTGGTCCTCAAAAGTGCCCGGTCTATCTAAAACTACCCTGGATCGGTAACAGCTCCCTACGTTTTGAAAGCCAAATAAAACAGGCCATAACAAATTGTTTCTTCGCGGTTAACCCACGTGTTGTTTACAGTACAAAAAAGGCCCTTCCGTCCATTCAAAAGGACTGCGTTCCTGCCACAAAAAAAAAGTTCTGTTGTGTATGAATTCACGTGCCAGTGTGATTCTGGCTACGTAGGACGCACCACCCAAAGATTGGAGGATAGGATAAAACAACACGTTCCATCTAATATTAGAAACAAAACACATCCCAAAAGAGAACAGCCACCTCGGTCTTGCAAATCCAAAATTACTAATAAGACCTGCGATTCTGCTATCGGGCAGCATTTGCTAGAAAACCCAGTTTGTGCAAAAAACTATAATGGCGACATGTTTCGGATTATTGGTAAAGCCCGATCGTCGTTCCACCTAGCAGTTTTAGAATCTATCTACATAAGCACGAAAAAACCGCTACTGTGTAGACAAAAGGAGTTCGTTTTCACCTTAGAACTCCATTGGTAACATTCTAATAGGCAAGCGGCACTGATAGGTCAACCTTTACAGTCATGTGCTCGTGTTTCTGATTGGTCTATTTCGATCCACAACTGGGTATATATATTTCTTAGCGTAGAGTTTTCGATCTATGTTCTGACGTTTTAAACTCTGAAGAGTGTCAGACGAAAAGCTTTAGTTTACTAAATGTTTGCTTTTCTCAAAGCCATTTACAATGTCTTCTATAATACTGGTAGGTTCCTCTAATATAAAGATTCTCCAAAATATTCCAGATTGCGTCGATTTTCTGCTTTTTGCGCAAGCATGAAACTTGGAGTAACAAAGAACATGTCTCCTTTTTGCCAATCTTCTACATTATGAATCTCCAATATATGAAGATATGTAACCTTTCTTAACACATAAAATCAAAGCAAGGCTTATTAATAAGAACCTCAGTCCAGGTTTCTTCCTGTGCCTAACGAATTGTGCCAGTGTAAGAAATTTTGTAAGACCAAGATACTTCATTTAGGTCACAAACATCTGAACTACTCAGGTTTAGAACTACCTAGCTGCAAAACTAGAAAATGAGGTTACCACATTGAGAAACTAAAAATAAATGAATACCAAATATAGATTTTGCCATTCATTAAGCAAAATTACGAAAACGTAAGCTTAACAAACATATGAAAAACATATAAACAGTTACTGAATGCTTAGGTTCTTATATGTGATGTTAAAATAATCACCCTTATATGACAAAAACTGAATCATCAGTTGTAATTATATGTTGTTTTATTGGCAGAGTTTATTTGAGGGAATCTAAAACAAGTAATATGATAAAAAAATATACAAGAAAGTGTGTTGACAGTAGAAGAAAAATTTTGCAAAGAAGGTGATATCAACACAAAAATTAAAATGATACTTACAAAGTTTGTTGAAGTTTCTGTCTTTGACAGGATGAGAAAATGCGAAACCCCAAGAGGTCCAGCAACATGAACAAAGTCTTTTAACACATTGTTCTTACGGACCTAGATAAAAAATTGAGTATTCCATTTAGAACCACCCTGTTCTGCACACCATAACAAGTACAACTTTTGTCTCTGCAGCATCAAGGACAATACAGAGTACTGTTAGACAGTAAAATTAATAATAACTCTAATTATATAATTTCTTTAATTAATGTTAAAAAAACCAGGGGAAGAAATAGCTTCTAATTGAATTTTAAAGAACACATTCAGACATAATCCCCTATAATTTCGGTTCATATCTGGTGCCTGCTGGAATCAAATGTTTAGTGAGCAAGACTAAAGGGTCAATGTCAAAGGCAAGCATGGTCCCAAAAAGTTTAGATTTTTCTCAATACCTTCAAGTTCAAAGCAGTGTAAGGCTCCATTACTCTCTTCATATCAGTTTCCAACTGCAAAACAGATTTACCAACATCACCTCTGTGCATCACAAATGACCTGGGCACTGAAGAGTCAATTTCCTCTACACTCCCTTGTGGCTGCTTCTTCTTCTAAAATAAAATATTTATTCAATTTAGAAATTAAAGGTAGATGGTATCGGTCAATGATAGTCAGGTTTACAACCTAGCATCATAGAACAGCAGTGTATCCTGTGAGAAAAACATCACATGAGTACAAGATTCAATTTGATATCACGAAGAACAGATTACAATTGATTTGAAAGGCAAAGGACAAATAAAACCGAGAAAAACAGCAGTTTTGTATTTGCTGATGTTAACTGCAATACATGTCTCAAAATCGATGACAAATACCACTATTTCGTGTCTTAGGAAGATCTGATACAAATTCTTTTCCTGCAAAATGCTGATAAGGTATGAAGTAATTTCTGATAGTGAACGACAGGTGTAACAATATTTATCTTTACTTTTTGTTGTTAATCTTAGTTGCCTTGTGTTGTTAACTTTTCGATCACAATGGAATATAGTGACAAGTTTCTGCTTTGTGTTGTTAGCAAAGGGGCAGATCATTTCAATAAATGTTAGAAATCCAAAATTGTTGCCCTTGAAGGTTTCATATAGTTTCTTTTCCATAAGTGTATATGCCTAGATCCTAACTTTTAAAAATCAATTTCTAATCTTAACCTTTTATCTAGTAAACAGCCTTTGGTCGAAAAATCTCAGTCTAGCAACAACATGAATTTTTTTCATGAACAGGAGCATAAGTTTTCGCCAGAGAATATATCTTTTCTGTATACAAATATTGTTCTCCAACAAAAGGAAGAAAAAACACTACTGCACATCCGTTATTCTATGGTGTTAAATTATACCTTGAAATTGCCAAATCAAAACTTTTCTGTTCAAAACAAAACTAGTAGCACAACCTCACAGCATTTCCCTAGCAACCCCGCTACGCATCCTCATGGATCCCTTAGCTATTTGCGTTGTCAGATGTATTTGTCAATTTTCTATTTGTCTGTTGCCCATTATGTTAAAATTGTTTTGAATACTTATGTGCATGCTATTGTATGGGATGTCCAGCATCTTGCTTTTCAAAAGTAGCATAATTTGCTTTGCACTCATGAGAAGATCTCAAGTGCTTGATGTTAGTTGATATCAATCAATGGCGAGCAGCCATAGGAATTGTCCATTCCTCCCTAGGTTGTTATAGAAAAGTTGTTAAAAGGATGAATCTCTTTACCCTAGTTTCTCTTGTACTGAAAATTTATTTGTTCTGCTGCGTCTTTATCATAATCTCCACACCACTGCTACCAATAACGATTAATTATCCAGGTTATTATGCAGTTCCCTTGTTACCCTTACCCGACCACTTCTTTCTTGCCTCTATTTAACTGTTATAGCAAAATTTAACTGTTATAGCAAAATTATGCTTTAACACTTTTAGAACTCATGAAGAGACTCCCCCTTATGTTTTGTGGCCTTTCCAGCACAAACGTAGAGTCATGAATCTGGTCTTTCTTGGTTATGGTCATTTCAATTTACTTTGTCTCATTTCTAATACACTTTGAATGCAAGGACTGTTTATAAATCAATCTTACTGAGTGGTGACATTGAGACAATTCTTTGTCCAGATTAGGCAACTCTCAGTTTCTGCTCTTGGAACCTTAATAGTATTTGTGCACACAACTTCATGCCGGTTTCCCTCATTGAAGCATACACCTCAGTTCATAATTATGACTTGATTGGCATTAATGAAATCCATCTTGATAGTACTGTTGATGAAAGTAAATTGACTCTTGATGGCTACTCCTTTCTCAAAAGCAGCCATCCACAAAACATAAAGAGAGGGGGTGTTGGGGTCTACTATAATGAATCATTTCCTGTTAAACAACAACATGACCTTCAAACTTTACCTGAATGCATTGTATGTGAATTTCAGCTCAACAGGAAAAAGTATTTCTTTACTGTACTGTATAGAAGCCCTAACAAAAGTCAAGAACAATTCCAAGCTATTACGGATGGCTTTGAGCAAATGATATCAAAGATGGCTGCTGAGAGTCCATACTGTGTGATTTTAACTTTTGCTGAAGAAGGCAAAATTTTTGAACCGCTTACATTGGATCTTGGTCTACATCAAATGATCTCTGAACCAACTCATTTTTTGGGCCAATCAAGTTCTTGTCAGACTTAATTTTTACTGACCAACCAAATTTATTTCTTGAGACCGGTGTTCACCCTACCCTACATGAACCATTTCACCATCAAATATTCCATGGCAAATTAGCTGTGAATAATCTAGGACTTCCAACCTATCAGGGGCGGCGGGCAGTGTTATTACCGTTATTACTATAATAACACTTTTTCCAAAGTCTTTATCAGTTTGGTGCATTCGTCTGCTAGACACAACCAATGACGTAGAAATAATATGGTATCTGTTCATCTCACCTCTATTCATCTGAAGGGGATGATAATTACCTGCTAGTCCTTAACCACAGGAAGCCTATTATGTTTTTCAATGGTATTTCAAATCGTTCAAAGCTAGTTCGAGGCTCCCGGTCTCATTATTACTTTCGCGTTTCTAATAACGGAAACAGCAAAGTCTTTGTCACGGGACTCACCGATGACGTAAAATTCAATTATTCTTGGTCCTTGAAATAAAGGAGCCTAGCAGCCCCGTTATTACTTCTGGGATTCTAATAACGCGGCCATTTACCTTTTGCCAGTGCTGTTTTATGATTTTGCTTGTAAGTTAGCTGTTTCAAAATGAATCGTGTTGTGAAAGATCAAGTGAATGACCATCGTCTGGGTGTTCAAAGTGTTATTATTTTGTATCTCTAATTATTTTGAAACAGGTGGAATTAACTCACTAGCAACGTCTCGAACTGAAAGACCGTGCCAGATATATCTTGTCATGTATTTTTCTATAATAAATTTTTAGCCTGCATCCTTTCAAATTTTATTTGTACATTTGTAAACTGTAGCTATTCAAAATGTTGCAAGTTGCTTATGTAAAGGCATTTGAAATGAATGATGAACTGAACTGAACCTTGAATGTGTTCAGAGGGCTTTCACGCAGCGGTTTCCGTTATTACAATCGCGATTCTAATAACGGGCCCACATGGTGGCTCAGGGGAAGGGGCCGCCAAATATTTTTCACGACTAATCACCACTCGAAAGCCCTTCAGACAGATGTTACAGCCCTCCAGTTTGTTTAAAAAGACCAACAGGAAATCAGGCTCTTCATAGATTTTTTTATATGCTAGCAAGGAAGTATCTGCATTTATCTTCTAGGAGATACAGCACTAAAATTGCCAATAAACTTAAAACTTTCAGCATTCGCTCAGATTCTTAGTTGCTTACAAAAATGTGTATATCGACTGATAATTTGCTTTTGATCCGACCAATTTATGTCTTTTTAGTGACTTTTTGTTTGTTGTTTGAGTCAATTGAAGACATGCATATTTCCCCAATGTATGGCTGGACCAAATTTTAGGGGGGGGGGGAGGTGTTGCAAAACCCCTATACCCCTCCAGCTGAGGAGGTTCAAAATTCCTTCATAAAGAAATTGTTAATTTTCTTTTTCATGCATCTTCCATACGTTTGAAAAAGTAATACCAAAAAAAATTTACTCCCAGCCGCCCCTGCAACCTATACTCGTAGGACTTGGTTTTACGATCATGCTACTGCAGTTAGAAGAAGCATCAAAATATTTTGTTGGCCTGAAACTCTGGATGAAGTCAGATGTCCTAATCAACAAGTCAGTATTTTAAATATTTTTCTCTGAACATTTTTAGCAACTCTATTCCAAACAATTTCATGAAAGTACTGCCTCGGCAGGCACCTTGGATAACAAAGGATATCAAAAACTTTATTCATAAAAAAAATTGAGCATACAAATGCTTTATTAGAAATGGTCAGCCACACGAGAGACTTGAAGGAATCCAACATAATGTTTCTCAAGGATGAAAAGTAATAGAGAGCACAAAGCATATTAAATATTTTATGAAAATTGGTCAAACTCTTTTGAAAGCTGATACTGGTCAAAAAACATATTGGTCACTAATAAACAAAGTTTTGAAAAAAGATTCCAGTAATACCACCCCATTTGGAAAATGACATTTTTGTCCTGGATTTTAAAACAAAGGCACAAAACTTTAATGATTACTTCAGTGTACTACTATCGATACATGCAGTGAAATTCCTAACATTGCTACAAGTAATGCCCATGCATTGGTCTAATCAGGTACCTCCATATACTCTGAAATACTTTAATAAGCAATATGTGACAATTGCTACTTTTGTTGATCATAATGACATATATTTTTTATCTGTTTTTCCTCATGATTGCAACCGTGATCCTGGAAGCAAGATTGCAAGAGGCGCTTACAAGAAGTGGACATACTGAAGTAAAGTCGTGAAAAATCCTGAAATGTCCCTTAGTGATTTCTGGCTGATGAGTTGCTTTTTTTATTAGTTTTATCCTCTTCAAGCAATTTCTCAAAATACAAAAGGGGCACACACAACCAACCCAATCTGAGTTTCAGGCTGGGGAGGTAGTGAAAACTCCTTATCTCCTCTTCTCTTATTTTTCCATTTTGTATATTACATTTTTGTTCGCATAATTATTGTTTAGTTTTTACCTTCTAGGCCTATGCCCTATAAAACACTGTTTTGTGAATATTCAATATTATAATGATAATAATCAACTTGGCTCCTAACGGAATACAAAGCACACATTTTGAAAGGCTGTAAATTATATATATCCTTGGTATACGTTGGTGACAGTCCTTTTAACAGCTTTATTATAAGAAAATGCACCAAGAGGGCGATGCCAATCTTACAAGTTACATTTTAGGCCAAAACGACAAAGATCAGTCTCTATGTCCAACAGACTGCGTAAGTACAAGAATTAGATGCTGATGGAGTTTATTCTTTTTCTGAACTACGTTGATATAATGCTTGAGATATTTATATAAGTATAATACCTTTTTCCCCTTTCCCATTTTCAAAAAGCGATAATTTTGAAACCACGTGCGGCAATAAAACTTTCAATTTTGATTTAGGCCAACAACAACAGTTCAAATCGAGGCCACACAGAATGTTGGCTGGAGGAAATAAATGGAGAAAGGATAGAACAGCACAAGCGGGGATCATTCCACCAGGGGCGCAAATGAGGGGGTGTGGGGGGGGGGGTGTCACACCCCCCCCAATAATTTCACTACCCGGTCCCAGTTAAAGGTTGATAGCAATAAAGTCGGTCCCGATCTGGCCCTCTGCTTAGTATTTCTATCTATCACACCCAAAGCTGGTCCCAATTCTGCTGGTACCATGCTGTATTGCAGTAAAGTAAGGCATATAGTGGGGCATTTTCTAGGAAGGGCTAATCACCGAAAAATGACAGGGGACAGAATCGGTCCAGTCCGGTCCCAACCAGCGCTGCTTTGGAAAAAAACTCTAGCTGCCACCGACAACAATAACTTTTTCGCCATATGTACAAGCTTTATCTTGTTTCCGTGGAAGAAACGCTTTAGGTATTTCAGAGACCTTCCTGTCATAAAATAAATGAAGGTTCAAGCAAAGGTAGTTGCTCTGTTGGTTAAATTAAATATTATATTCTTGTTGGCATTAAATCTAAAAATCCAAGCCCTCTTTAGGTAAAATTGTGCCTTATTTCCATTTCCCCCAAAGTTTCTCGAGCTGCAATTCACTATGAGCTCCAGATTTTTTTAACATTCAAAAGGCATGCTAAGATGGAAAGAGGGATCTAAATTGACAGCCAGTGCTGCTTGTTACCTAGCTTCAGAAGTAACTGACAACATGGTTTTTTTCAAGACCATGGCGAAATTGTGCCAGTTGTTTCTAACTGCTGTTCAATTTGTTTGCAAGAAAGAATTTTCAATAGGGTTAGGAGGACTGCTTTAGTTAAATTTGCTTAAAAAGTGCATTTTCCAGGGAACTGGAAGCATCAAAATTCGAAAATTTCCCCCTCCTTCGGCGGCACCCATGGTGCCGCCTCGGGTAGTGACTATATCCTTTACCCGTTCCGATATAGAGATTTGACAAAACTATTAGGAAAGTCCGTTATTATCATATAAAAATATATGTGGCGAATTATATACAGAGTTAAATTCACAAAATATATTGCAGAGGTTCGTGACAGCAACTATATAAATTCAGGCAATTATATTTCAATCAGGTAAATTTGTTATCCACCCCCCCCCTTCCCTCCTCAACAAGGCCTGCCTCGCGACGGCCCTGGAGAGCGGCCCCGACAATATCTATATCTCAAAAATCGGTCTGTCGTTTGCATTTGCGCCCCTGCATTCCACATTAATTTTGCTACCATAAAATTCATGTCAGCCAAAATTTTCATAAAGATAAAATGTAGATTGCTACAAATGTAATGAACCAAAATTCACAGGTAGAACAGCATCAACAAAAAATTTTCAACAAATTGTGGGGATCTCCCTGTTTTTGGCCAAATCTCCCTGTTTTTCTTATGAAAAAATTTGAAATCACCAGGTTGTGAAAATTTCAGGTTGACAGGTCTGAAGTCATTTCCATCTCATCTTTTAAAGAATAGTTTTAAAGCAGTTTCTTTATGATGAGGGTGAACAGTGCTGTGGTTTTATAATTTTTTATCTCATGCAGGGACTAGCTAGAGTGAGGTGTCAGGGTGTGTGACATTACTTGGAAAAAAATTCATTGCAAAACGAACAATTTTAGTCATTAATGGGACAATTTTGTTATGGCAAAAATAGGAACAGAGCACCCCCCCCCCCTCTCATCCTAGAGAACAAGTGCTAGCAACAGGCCTGGACTCATAGGTCGATTTTTAGATTATCATCGCATATTGCATAGGATTGGAAGCATTGCATAAATAGCAAACTTTGGTAATTTACCGATGGAAAGAGTTAAATTTTTGATAGTTGATTAAATTTTATATTTCAAATTGAATCATCCAGATTAATTTTATTGAGAAATGCAAACATAACTCCTTAAACTACAAGCAATGGGGCTGAATAGTGACACTGCTTATGGAAAAATTAAGTTCATATTCAATATTCAATATAACGTTCAACTGTCCAAACATGCCTTATTTATTGGTCAAACAAAACAATAAACACTGAAACAAAAATGGGTTACATTTGCCCAATTTGGCGTACATCAAAATTTAACTTAGAACCATTAGAGAAGGGATAGTGTGCCTTTAACCTTTATTTTTCTGATTTAATTTTTCATGCTCTATTTTCAAATTGACTGTTGCTGTTTCTAGGCTTGAAATTTGACCAAAACTATTTTTGACTTTAAGAAATGAGCAAAAGACCAGCAAAAGAAATGAGCAAACAAAATCATGCAACATAACTTTGCTATCACTGTGCAGAACCAATAAACTCTAAAGGGCAAAAGCTCAGAACAACAGATCAGTTTAAAATTTTTAATACATTCTCTAATTACGGTTCTCTAGCTCCTTTAGGTACTCTTTCCATCTGAGTTTTCTCCTTGCCTCTCTTTCTTTTTTTTTTCCATTGATCTTTTCCATAAGCGACAAAGCAACAGTTTCAAGGGTATCAAGTTTGTTGTTTTGCATTGGAACAGGACTTGTAACAGGGGATGTGTTGCCTAAAAAGTCAGCATCATCAATTGAAAAATTGAAGATAAAAAGTCCATGAAGGTGGTTATCAAACTGCACCAATTTCCTTCCGTGAACAATAATAGATGACAAGTCTTCACTAAACATAAAACAAACAGATACAGTTGAATCCAAGGAAACATCGCCTGGTAGTTGGAAATGGAAGACGGCAGAACGCTGCTCCAGATTGAAAATTGTAATATAATTTGGCTTTCTGGCAACAAAGAGCAGAAATTGGCAACCTGGAACTAATCCAGCAGAGATAATTTCATTTTGCTCCACCAATGACTTATCAATTAAAGGATGGATGTCAAAATCAGAACCGCTACAGTCCACTTCCTGGATTGTTCCAGAATGGTCTCCAATCAAGAGCCTCTCTGCATTTCTTGAAACAGAAGCAAATTCCATGAAAACAGGCTTGATGTTATCAAATTGAATGATTCTTGATGGTTCACCTGATGCTCTGTTCCACACAACTGTATTTCCATTCTTAATCATTAATGCAATAAGATCTGTTTCTTCATTTACACAGCTTCTGATAATTACATCTGCATTAGGATATACAACTTCAATTTGAAAATCACCATCCTTGCTGGACCTTGGGATCTTATATATCATAAAGTTATTCCTATTAGACCACCAAATCCCTAAAAACTCATGACAGCAACCTGCTACATCAGAACTGCTTGACTTCAGATCCTTATTGTTGATCCTCCTAAGGAAGTGAACTGTGGGAAAACCTTGGGCTTGCTGTAGATATGTATCAGAATTGCTGCTCAGTCCTAAATTTGACAGATCCCTATTCATCTGTTGCTTTAAGCTTTCAAAGAATGAAGAACTCAAGCAGTGCTTATTTCCACTGCCAATTTTTCCAGTCTCTATCATTTTTAGTGCTGATTGGAAGTTAGTACAAGGTGCTGCCTTTGGGAGATTCACTGTTGCAGACAATATCATGTGGCTTACGTGACTGGCAGATATTAAATTGGAAGATTTTTGAAGAAGACTGCTTCCGAAATCTTCATCTTCTCCTTCTTGATAAACTGTTCCTGAAATGTCTTTATAACTTTCATTAGCACCTGTTGTCAATTCTTCATTATTTTCTTTTCCAACATAGTCCTCTCGTTTACCAAGAATATTCTGGAAGTCATTTATCCACTGCTCTTTGGGTACTCGATAAACTTCCACAAAGTGCTCACTTGCATTCAGTTGTCTTACCAAACAAACTAGATTTGAATCACTGCAATATTGCCATTTAATTACTTTGGAAGATTCAATCTTGTTTTCATCAAGAGCCTGTATTGGAATAAATGTTTTGTTGTTGTAAACAAATGAAAAGCATTGCCCTAGGCAGTCAAATGCAAAAATTGCAATTACCGGAGAGACAGATGCAGGTGTGGAAATAGAAAGAGACTGCAGCAAATTGATTTCACTCTGCGTATCCAATCTTATTTGGGCCAAAGCAACTTTTGTCACACTACTCATTACCAATATGAATTTCCCTTTTGCCACAAAAATAAAGTTTTCAGTTGACGAAACATTGATAGCACCGTCCACATATCCGTGGTTGTGAGAGTCTACGAGCTGGACCTGTGGACTGGAATTTCCTTCGTTCAAAGCAGAACAGTCGAGAAGGGCAGGACTTTTAAAAATAGGAACAGGCTTTGCAGCCCGTTGAAGTTCACGTAATTCTTCGACCTTTTCAATTTGCTCTGATACATTGTCGTAAAGCTCTTGCAGTATCCGATCGATAAACCTGAAAGGTTGGGGCAGCTCGTCGAATTCAAATTCTGGATTGCCTATAAAATATTCATCCCTTTCCAGTTCGTCTTCACTGCAGTATGATGGCGAAGGTGGCTCATACCTTTTGAATTTCTTGCTTGTTGTTCTAGACATTATTGAAGTATTTAATTTGGGGAACGTGTATCCTTAGATTCTCTTTGAAAGCTTCTGCTTTCAGAAACTCTTTATGTTATGTTCGTTTGGCCTGGCCTTGACAACCGACGCTAAAAGTTGTTGTGGTTGTTATCCATAGTCTCAGAAAATTCTTATCCTGTGCCGCAGAGCTGCGTCAACGGTAGTCCAAAAACATAACAAAAAGAAATAAAACAAAAACAACTATAATCTGTATATCTTTGTTGTATTGCTAATTTGCATGGTGTTGACAGGTTTAGTGCAATGTAGCAAGTAAGGAACGCCGAAGCACTCCGAGATCAATATTGTTTAGTGAAATATTATCTTTCTGCAGTTTTCATGAGAATTTCATGACAGCAGCTAGCTAAATTTGCATTTCAATTTATGCCGATTAATTAAAAAAACGACTTTCAAGTGGTTTTTATTGTGAAAGTTAAGAAAAGCTCGAGAATTGGCTAATTGCTTTGTTTTCTAATACTTTTAAGGAAGCATATAATAAAATTAGAAACAGCTATTCTCTTTCAAGCTCTGTTTAGGTTTGGTAATTATTTTGTAATTCAATTCTAAAGATATTATAAATTTTTATCTTCAATCGTTTGGTAACCACATGTACCCACCGTTTTGCATGGATACTGAGTTATTACCAACAAATATAGTGAAAACTTCACGATTTTGTTATTGTACAGAACCTTGTGAACTGGAAAGATATCGCTTTTACAATGGTCTCTTCTTGTTATATCATTGGTTTTGTGTTGGAAACTACAAAATCTCATATGCTAAACAATTACGTTTGTGCAATTTTTAACATGGCTTTGGCAATACCAATCACCGTGTTAAACCTCGCCCTTATAATCGCCATTCTCAAATCAAATGCACGAAAAGAGCCGTCTCAGATGTTGGTACTAAATTTGGCTTTCACAGACTTTGGTGCTGGTATTTTTGGCATACCATCATTTTCCATTACTTTTTTATACCCTGGCATCGAAACAGATTCCTGCCATTTTACTCAGGCCAGTTTTTTTCTTGGACAAGTTCTCGGCATCGCGTCGTTGCTTTCGGTGACATTAATCGCAGTCGAGAGATACATCTACGTCTTCAAGCCGTTTGTGCATAACACAAGACTGACTTCGCAATTAACTGCTGCTACATTATGTTGTTTATGGCTAGTGTCCATTGCTCTAGCCGCTATCTTTTCATATATTACAAATGCCATTTCAAATGCAACAGCGGGAATTTTATTTTTTTCTGTATCAGGTATAATTATCTATAGTTATACTAAGATTTTGTTACAATCCCGGAGGGTTCGTCGACAGATACAAACAGAAGCAGCGAGATTCGAGCAGCAAAGAGTTACTGAAAAGGAGAAAAGCCTTCTTCTTGTCGGTGGATTCATAATCCTTTCGTTCTTCGTTTGTCACACTCTCATTTTTGCAAGGCCTATTCTTAAACTGTTTGGAGTTCAAAGTGGTGTATTTAACTACACCTTTTGCTGGGAATGGACCTTTGCGATAGCAAATTCACTCTGCAATCCCTTGATAACCTGCATTTTCAACCCCTCAAAGCGAAGGGAGGTGTTCAAAATACTGATATGTCGATGCAAACGCGAGAATTGACAACCCTGGAGAAAATCAATGTTCAGAAATAATAGCCGTACTCCCGGGGGGGGGGGAGGTAATCCCATTAAGGCCTGACAGGGTAGTCCAGTCCGTTTGAAGGTCTTACCAAATGGCTACAAAATGGCCCATTTTCGATAATAATTGAATTGTTCAGTTTATCTTGCAATCCCTTATAGATAATGAACAAGATTTTATCTTTCCTGAAACAACAACATTCGATTGGACCAAAAAATGACCAGGGAAGCACAAAGAAATTGATGCTACCAAGGAAATAATTTCGGTCTTTATGCTACCGTTTGAGGGTTTTTGTCAAAAAATTATACCATTTTTGAGGGCTTTTTTTCAAATTTTGGCGTTAGCCCTCTTTGACACTGACTGGACCCCTGTTTGGCTGTACTATCTAGTATCAAATGATTGTAATCTTGATGTAGTTTCGCTATTTATTCCTCCGTCGAATGATATTTCATTGTTCATGATTTTTCAGTTTATAGAGTTTACCTACATGCGATACAATGCTTGGAAATAAGGCTAAAAAATATCGTACTCATACAGTATTCTCCAATCAAACCCCCATTTTTTTCAATTTGGCATAAATGGCTTTATGGAGGCAGAAAAATTTGTTCTTGATTTATTTGACGTCTTTTACTAGTAGAACCTCTTTCCACTGCCAAATAACTCATTAGAATCAATCAAAAAGATAGGCGATATGCATGTTATGCTACTGTTAACTATGTTTATTTTAACCATGCCTCCTTGGGATAACTCACTAAATAGAACGTTTCATATTCTTCTTAACGGTTTTTGGTCATAAAATTGCTGTATTGGTGGTTTGTCATTACATGTACCCAAGTCTGTATCCAAAATGATTTTAATTTGCTGGTCTCCCTAGGGACTGTGTTTGGTGAAGGACACTAATTCTGTAGAAATTCCGTCAGTTTCTTTTTGAATGTATTTATTAATTTTGAGACTGAAAGTCAGTTACAATGATATCCATCATCCTTTAATCTATAATTCTCTATCAGAGCTTTTGCTCTAGTTTGTAGACACTGGAGATGCTGCAGCTTTATCTTTTATAGATTGTCCCATAGTTGTCACTGTGTCTCCGTTGACTCTCAAATATTGCCATACAGACCTGATCAATGTTAGAGTGTGGAAATAAATTTTAAAGTTTCTATAGGCAGTTTTAAGTTTAAATTTGAGCTTTTTTATATAACTCGTTCCAAATAAGCAAACAAGCAAATAAGCAAACAAGCAAGCCAGCAAGCAACCAAGTAAACAAGCAAGCAAGCAGGCGAGCAAGCAAGCAAGCAAGCAAGCAAGCAAACAAGCAAACAAGCAAGCAAGCAAGCAAGCAAGCAAGCAAGCAAGCAAGCAAGCAAGCAAGCAAGCAAGCAAGCAAGCAAGCAAGCAAGCAAGCAAGCAAGCAAGCAAGCAAGCAAGCAAGCAAGCAAGCAAGCAAGCAAGCAAGCAAGCAAGCAAGCAAGCAATCAAGCAAGCAAGCAAGCAAGCAAGCAAGCAAGCAAGCAAGCAAGCAAGCAAGCAAGCAAGCAAGCAAACAAGCAACGCAAAACAAGCAAGCAAGCAAGTAAACAAGCAAGCAAGCAGTCGAGCAAGCAAGCAAGCAAGCAAGCAAGCAAGCGAGCAAGCAAGCAAGCAAGTAAACAAGCAAGCAAGCAAGCAAGCAAGCAAGCAAGCAAGCAAGCGAGCAAGCAAGCAAGCAAGCAAGCAAGCAAGCAAACAAACAAGCAAGTAAGCAAACAAGCAAACATGCAAGCAAATAATATAGCAATCATACGAATCAAATAATGGTCTATATAAAAAATGAAACTATGACACTTTATCCGTGCAGTTGAAACAATTTACACAGACAGAGACCACAGGAAAACAATGCATAATAAATCTGTAATCGAGATTTGAAGCACCTTACGAACAACTGAAGAACAATTCCAGAAAGAAAGGTATTCTATTTTTTTTCCGAGTAATTTAATCATTTTTCTAGAGAGGAGATTAATTATATTTTCGGGAGTTTTTCAGAGGACTTGGTATAAGGCTTAAAATAAGCTTGTTTCAATAAACCATCTTGCGATGATGGAATGGTTTTTGTTTTCCAAAGCAACAAGCATTCATTATTGCTACTGCAGAAGTTTAGAGGGAATTGCATTAGATTAGCTCAATAGTTAAATAAATTAGCTCATTAGATAAATTTGATACAGTATATATGCAAAATAATAATCATATTGTCATTAACTGTCGGTTTTCTTAGAAATATTTTCTCCAGGTTTCCCGTTGCATTTTTCAAAGCAATTCATCTATGTTCTGGTAAACTGACACCAATTGATTAGGCATATCAAGAAAGTCTGGTAATTTAGGACATTTTGAGGTAATTAGCCTTGAAGCAAATATGTATTTAATGAAAACATAACAACAATTAGGCACAAAAAGCTAAATGTTTACAATCACATCACCTTGAATCTATGAAACTTTTACCGCTAAAACTAAACAAAAAATACAACTACTTTCAAATTTGCATTGTATTCATAGCTAAATACCCAAGAAAAACAAAATCTTATCTAATTTTACAGAAAAGGGCTCTTTACATGATTAAAGTAATTTAAGAATTTCAATGAATGGTCTTTTGATTTGCTTTTGACAACCTTTTACCCATTTAATAATTTAATGGACATATTTTTGCTTTGAAGCTATGTTTGATTTCGGTTTTTCTAATCAGTAAATTCTACATTCTTATTTGAATCAATAAATTTCAGTCTGTTTTGCATGGTTACTGCATCATTAGCAACAAATATATTTAAACATTCGATTTTTGGGAACATTTAGTCATTATTCAGAACTTAGTGAACTGGACAGGAATATTTTCTAAATCAGACCATGAACGACACAAATTCCTATATAATAAACAATTACACATGTGCCATTCTCAGTATGGCTCTGGCAATACCAACCACCTTGCTGAACCTCGCTCTTATCATCGCCATACTTAAGACAAATGCACGAAAAGAGCCGTCTCAGATGTTGGTACTAAATTTGGCATTCACAGACTTTGGTGCTGGTATTTTTGGCATTTCTTTTTTTGCATTTTACATTTTAAAACTAAGCAATCACCCAGATTTCTTTTACCTTTTTTACTCTATTATTTTTCTGACAAGAGTTATGATATTCGCATCGCTGCTTTCGGTAACATTAATCGCAGTCGAGAGATACATCTACGTCTTCAAGCCGTTTGTGCATAACACAAGACTGACATCGCAATCAACTGCTGTTACCTTATGTTGTTTATGGCTTGTGTCCCTTGCTATACTGGTTATCCATTCGTTTGTTGAAAATACTGTTGCATCAAATGCAATTGCGTCAATTTTATTTTTTTCTGTATCAGGTATAATTATCTATAGTTATACTAAGATTTTGTTACGATCCTGGAGCGTTCGTCGGCAAATACAAACAGAAGCAGCGAGATTCGAGCAGCAAAGAGTTACTGAAAAGGAGAGAAGCCTTCTTCTTGTCGGTGGATTCATTATCATTTCATTCTTCGTCTGTTACTCGCTTCCTTTTTCACGACCCATTATCCAATTGTTTGGAGTTAAAGATCGTGGTTCTTGGTATCTTATCTGTTGGGAATGGGCCACGGCGATGGCAAATTCTCTCTTTAATCCCTTGATAACCTGCATTTTTAACCCTCCCATGCGAAGAGAGGTTTTCAAAATACTGACATGTCGATGCAAGCGTGGGAGATAAAACTCCTGGAGCAAGTTTAATTATCGTTTTCATTCGCCAAGCCTTTTGGCTGTCTGTGTACCAATCTCACAACACGTGAAGAAGTTGATAATCATTTTATTGCTAATTTACTATTTAAGCAAGTTCACTTCACAGTATAGAAAACTTCCAGCAACCGCTACCTTAATGCAATAACATATCTTAGTTGGACAAGATCCTAGATCTGAAGTATTAGAAACAAAGTTGATCTTTGAACAAATATGGACTGGGTAAGAAAGACAATTAGCGTCCGTTGGTGATGCCTTTATATGTCAGTTGGAAACTGCATCATAAGTAAACCCTATAAAATATTTTTTCAGATCTCGGTCAAAGTTTTCTTTTCCTGCACCTTGTGTGTGGGATTCCCACTACCAATATGATATCAAGTAAAACATTACCCCTATCCGGATTTGTTTTAAGAACATTTTCCTACTGCTGATGCTTCAATTTCAAACATTCTCTTTTTCATTTTACGCTGCACTTTTGATAAGAGGCGCTATTTACGAATCCACATTTTCTACAATTACAGATCCACAATCTTAATTTATAACGCAACAAAGTGAGCCAAATCCACATTTATAATAGGCTCTGCTGGAAGCAAATAACTCATTAAAATGAATGAAAAAAACAGGTAAATTGATGAATATTTTCTTTTTTAAGTTATGTTTCTCTTGACTGTGCTGCCCAGTTCATTCTTGCGATAAATCAGTAAGTTGAAATTATTCTATTCTTTATAACAGTGTTCGATCATAAATTCGGTATTTTGATAGTTGGGCATATTTTCAATTCGAGTCTCAATATATTTGGCTTCGAATTGTTGAGTTTCAGCTTTTCCTCTTGAAAATGCATAGTAGATTTGTTTCATAGAATGGAATTCCTCTCATATTTGAACGGGTCCAGTTGGACTTAGCTTTAAACTTGATAATTTCGATTAGTACCTTTTTAGAAAATCCTTTGTTGTCACGTGATTGGCGATGCCATTTTCGGTATCATTTTAGATTTTTAATGGTCACAGCTCGATCGATATTCGTCAAATGACAGCAAAACTTGGATGAGATGCAATATCTCAAAAAGCGATATGTATATACAGATTCACTTTTTGCTGAGGCCAGCAGATTTGTTATCACGTGATTTAGCAATACATTTCCCCATAATTTTCGGTAAATAGTCACTGTCTTATGACTCAAATATTATGATCAAATTAAATTAAATCAGAATTAATTTCATGAGCGGAGTTCGTCCTTTAATTGATTCGCCTTTAGTTGATATTTGATTCCTATTCGTCATGGTCTCTTGTGACGTGCCTCTTGTCGTTGTTATTGTTATCCAAGAATATATGTAATGCTGTGGAGTCTTTTGTCCTGTTCTTGGTTTTTGGTTTTGAATACAAGGGTAAGGTGTAAGGTGTGGTTTCATAGCGTTTCTATTCCCTTGGTTGATGTAGGGGTATTTATGTGGACAATATAGTGTGGGTCTCACTTTGCTTGGTGTAGTATTGTTACAAGATTGCTGTTCACTTTTTAGCAACCCGCCCTCCCTCTTTTGGTTTCCTTAAAAGAAACTTTGCTTATTTCGTGATAACCCCAACAGTTTTAGCCTCTTTTTCTAGCATCACGAAAACTTTTCACACCTTTGGACATCTATTATGCTTTTAGATAGGACTTGTTAGAAAACATGAAGACTTCATGACATGAACAAGATTTCAGGAAATACTTCTGACAAACGTAATCCGTATTGTTCATAGACAAAAGGGATTAAGCTTGTTAGTTAACAAATACTAATTTTCCAGTGCGCCTAACCAAATTGCCACTGAATCAAATTCACTCATCCCTCAAAGGTTCCGTCGTCCTGCCCCAGAGCAGAACGAACTCTGTAAAACGGAAATAATTAGCAATTAACGCATTTTTCTTACGCCACACAGTGCCCTCAGTCAAATGCCTACGGAAATGATTGGCAATTAATACATTTATATTTATAATACATTAATACATTTTTCGCGCCACACAGTGCCTAAAGTCAAATACGTTCTTTGTTTTAAACCATTTTGATTTAACGAAACTTTGAGGCTCTGGCACCAAATTGCAACAACCATTTCGCACACGAACTGCATTGCGCCTGAATTTTCGAGCGGAAATCGGATTATCTTTGTCAAACTTGAAAAAGTATTCTCGATTTTCCACTTTGACAAAGATAATGAGTTTTATGTCAGATATCAATGCGCCCAGGGCCAATGAGTATTGTTTTGTATATTTCCGTGATTTATCCGGACAAGACACTCCCCTCACGAAAGTATCCAGACAATTTCGAATTCAGTTGGGAATCTGTTGTTAGAGAAATTTGTTTACAAATTCCAGAGTCAGTTTTCATGAAAACCTTTTTTATCAATTTCCTTGAATTTTTTAATGAAGTTTTCTTGGCCTTTATTCTATTCATTCGTCCCAAAAGATAATCCTATCGATATGTAAGCGAACTCTGTGAGGGTTTTTCCTGAAGATGGCAGCGATCGAAACAAAAAATTGACTTCTGAGGAGTGTCTAGAAATAATGTTTTATCGCAATGATTGGAAAAAGCTATCATTAAATTGTTAGTATCATTGCAATTTCAAAATTAAAAAAACAAGAAGTCTAAAAAATTGTTCACGGTCAAAAAGAGCAAGAGCTCTCGCTACACCAACGTTTGAGCGTTCCGCCCTAACCAAATTTGCATCAAAACTGGTTTGCATCATTAAGCAAAATTGCATTAAATGTTTACAAACAATTAAACTTTTAAAGGCTGTCGATAAATATTGCAAGAAAAATTATAAAGAATTGTGAATGTACCCTCGTATCGACCGATTTCAGCAAGACTTGCAGCGGTAACGAAATAATATAGCATTATGGCTCCGCACTAAATGATATGTCTGCTTTGCAAGAAGGTTTTTGATCTGGTAAAATGTTACCAAATGTCATCCATGTTTTATAATCGATCGTTGACATCTCCATGCAAACATTTTTCCACATATCCGTGGTTGTCAGTGTCTTTGAGCTTGACCTGTGGACGATTACATCGAAGCAATTTGGCTCGAAATTAGGCCAAAACACTCAAAGAGTTTTCTTGTGGGAATTATGTACCGCCCCCCAGAAAGCTCAAAATATCTGGACAAAGATTACAACATCCATTTGAATTGCATGCTCTCTGTCTTGTTTGAAAAAAACCAAGAGACAATCCTGGTGGGGGACTTGTATGTGAACTTTCTAAAGCAGGAAAATAAAGAGCTCAAGGCTATTCTAAATATGTTTGGTTTCAAGCAGATAGTAAATAAGCCCATGAGAATATCAGAAACAACTGAAACACTCATTGACATCATTTTAACAAACAATCCGAGTAATATGATAAAAACTGAAGCCATACCGACCAGCATTGGGGACCATGACATGGCTGGCTGTTTAAGAAAACTAAACAACGCAAGCTGCAAATCAAGGAAAATTACCTGCCGCGATTATAGGAGCTATTGCCCTGAAACAATGAACAGAGAGCTAGAAACGGTTGATTGGTCAGCACTCTATATTTCTAGAAATGTGAAACAGGCCTGGTCTCAACTGAAAAATATCCTACTTACCATTTTCGAACACCATGCTCCATTAATACAAAAGAAGGTAAGGGGCAAGCCTGCTCCCTGGTTAAGCCCTGAAATTATGAAATTAAACAAAATTATGAATGACCGGGATAAACTTCTCCGAAAATCGAGAAGAACTAAGAATGAATTGGATATATTCAAGTATAAACAAAAAAGAAACGAGGTTAACATTGCGATCCGAAAAGCCAAGTCATCAAAATCTACTAAAAGAAAATTCTAGAAATCCAAATCAGTTCTGGAAGACCATCAAGTCTATATATCCAACCAAGGCTAGTCTGGGAACATCAATACACTCTTTTATATAGAAGGTGAAAAAACTAACGATGCGATTAAGGTAGCAAATGTTTTTTGTAACTTTTTTCACAACAATCACAACGATCTTACGAGAAAAAGCGATTCCGTTGTGCAATTTTGCCTGGAGACCCCCTAGACCTGTACACAAAAGAACTGACAAGAAATTCAACTTTCGGTCTATGTCAAAGCTATAAATCGAAAAATACCTTAAATCTATCAAGCGAAACAAGTCAACTGGCATTGACAATCTGCCTTCGTGTTTATTAAAAGATGCTGCACGTACCATATCAGCTCCTCTGACACACCTTATTAATCTTTCACTTCAGACAAGAATTTTTCCAGCCGACCGGAAACGTGCAAAGATTGTACCAATACATAAATCTGGCTCCCGCTCAAGTCTCGACAACTATAGGCCAATTTCGGTTCTTCCTGTTTTATCTAAAGTCATCGAAAACACTGTGCATCGGCAAGTCATGGAATTTCTTGAGCAAAATAAGTTGCTATCTGCCTTTCAATTTAGATTTAGGCCTAAGCTCTCAACTGAGTTGGCAGCCACTCTCTTATTGGACGACATACGGAAAAATGTGGATGAAGGGAAATTGGTCGGTGCCGCGTTTATAGACTTGAGTAAAGCATTTGATACAATAATTTACGCTACCCCAATGCGGATTTCACGAAAAAGAGCTTGATTGGTTTACAGATTACCTTTTCCATCGGTCAGTGGTTGTGAATTATGACAGCTATCAATCCAATGCACATGATGTTGTCACAGGGGTGCCACAAGGATCAATATTGGGTCTCCTTTTATTCATCTTATTTCTTAATGATATCACAGATGTAATAAGTAGTGCAAATATGATTAAGTATTCTGATGACACAGTGATCTATGTAGCCGATAAGGATATCAAGGTAATTAAGTCAAAACTCTCCAAAGATACGGATGCCATAGCAGACTGGTTAGACGAAAATGCTCTAATAATCAATCTGAATAGAGGAAAAACCGAATCCCTTATTTTCGGAACATCGCAGAGGATAGCTGAACAAAGTGAGACATTCCACGTTATGTATAGAGGCTCCAACATATCGAATACCACCCACTACAAATATCTTGGCATCCACATAGACAGCTCATTAAGCCTTAATTCACACTTTAAGAAAGTATTCTGACTGTCGCACACAAGGGTGTGGTCGGAAATATCATTCTTGACCACACCCATAGTTTTAAGGATATTCGCCCCCTTCTCATTTGAGCAGTCGACACGCACATTAAATTGGCTTTATTTAGAACGTTGTCAAACTGTTGTTTATTCCTTATCTGAATTTTCAATTGATACTACAGAATCATTTGTGTTGTTTCTTAGCCATGCGTAAAGCAAGTAACAAGTTCAAATTCTAATTGACACGGTTTTCCTTTCATAATCAGGCAAACATTCGAGTCGTCTTTCTCGATTTGTTTATGGTATACGATGACAAACCAGGCCACGCAAAAAATGAAAAATATCATTACAATGAATTTTCATAACTAACCAAATAGAACAAATGTACACAAATATTCATAAAAACCTGCATTAATAACTAATATTTTTTAATAGCTAAACCAAATCAGCGTGTAAACATGTATTTTACTCCGAAGAAACCCCTTCGAATTCAGGGGAATACCAAAGCAAGTAAATTTTACCAGGAATATCTGAAAGCTGATAAGGAACTGAGAATCCACATTGAAAAGATTCAATTTGAAAGTTTTGTCCAAATAAAAATTTCACTCTGCCAACGTCCTGAATATTATTTATTTGCCAGAGCCAAATCGCAGGTATCACCCCAGTCCAGTGCATTTATTGACATTTGTAGGCCCCTTGATAGATGGAGGAGGTAATGAATGTCGAAACTTGAAAACATCCCGTGTCGAATGTTACTCTGAAAATCTAGCGACCTTTGTCTTCCAAATTACCAGGTTTAACGTACTCGTTATACATGTAGCCAGTCGACTCCATAACACAAAATTCCTATTCGCCAGTGAAAAAATTCCCATGCCAGGCATAAATAAGCTCAAAACTGTACAAAGCACGCAATGAGGACGGATTAATCTTTGCCCAGTGGTGCTAACTTACTAAAAAAACATACTGTTCACCGAAGTTCGCACTATCTAGCAATTTGATTGGTTAAATATTTTAAAACAAAAGCTGTGCGAATTGGTGCGAACGTGCTACTAATCATACTGTGCACCGAAAAACCCTAATCTAACTACATTGGTACCCTGTTGTTTTTTAGTCAGGATGCTTTGAGATTTGAATCAGATTGAATCAAGATCGAGATTGAATTAGAGATGGTGTTTAAGATTTTGCTTGTGTTTATGGCCAGGTTTGAATCATGCATGATTCAGACCTTGGATCTTCCTGCTCCTGCACGGTGTTCAGTTGTCAAATGTAACTGAAGCATAATTCCCAAGCAAATACACTTAAAACACACATGGGAAATTTGCCAGTAAGCAAGAATGTTGTTGTTAAGGAAAAACTTCTTTCGAGACGGATTCTTAGCATAATTTTGAAAGTTTGACTGTCGCATGTGCGAACGGTGCGAACATCTAGATCCGCCTCTGAGCTCAATAGTTGGATAAATTTGATAAAATTTGACAGTATATATGCAGAATAATAATCATATTGTCATTAACTGTCGGTTTTCTTAGAAATATTTTCTCCAGGTTTCCCGTTGCTTTTTTCAAAGCAATTCATCTATGTTCTGGTAAACTGACACCAATTGATTAAGCATATCAAGAAAGTCTGGTAATTTAGGACATTTTGAGGTAATTAGCCTTGAAGCAAATATGTATTTAATGAAAAGATAACAACAATTAGGCACAAAAAGCTAAATGTTTACAATCACATTACCTTGAATCTATGAAAATTTTACCGCTAAAACTAAACAAAAAATACAACTAGTTTCAAATTTGCATTGCACTCATAGCTAACTAGCCAAGAAAAACAAAATATTTTCTATTTTTACAGAAAAGGGCTCTTTACATGATTAAAGTAATTTAAGAATTTCAATGAATGTTCTTTTGATTTGCTTTTGACAACCTTTTACCCATTTAATAATTGAATAGACATATTTTTGCTTTGAAGCTATGTTTGATTTCGGTTTTTCTAATCAGTAAATTCTACATTCTTATTTGAATCAAAAAATTTCAGTCTGTTTTGCATGGTTACTGCATCATTAGCAACAAATCTATTTAAACATTCGATTTTTGGGAACATTTAGTCATTATTCAGAACTTAGTGAACTGGACAGGAATATTTTCTAAATCAGACCATGAACAACACAAATTCCTATATAATAAACAATTACACATGTGCCATTCTCAGTATGGCTCTGGCAATACCAACCACCTTGCTGAACCTCGCTCTGATCATCGCCATACTTAAGACAAATGCACGAAAAGAGCCGTCTCAGATGTTGGTACTAAATTTGGCATTCACAGACTTTGGTGCTGGTATTTTTGGCATTTCTTTTTTTGCATTTTACATTTTAAAATTAAGCATTCAAGCAGATTCCTTTTACCTATTTTACTTTCTTATTTTTCTGACAAGAGTTATGATATTCGCATCGCTGCTTTCGGTAACATTAATCGCAGTCGAGAGATACATCTACGTCTTCAAGCCGTTTGTGCATAACACAAGACTGACATCGCAATCAACTGCTGTTACCTTATGTTGTTTATGGCTTGTGTCCATTGCTATACTGGTTATCGATTCGTTTGTTGAAAATACTGTTGCATCAAATGCAATTGCGTCAATTTTATTTTTTTCTGTATCAGGTATAATTATCTATAGTTATACTAAGATTTTGTTACGATCCCGGAGCGTTCGTCGGCAAATACAAACAGAAGCAGCGAGATTCGAGCAGCAAAGAGTTACTGACAAGGAGAGAAGCCTTCTTCTTGTCGGTGGATTCATTATCATTTCATTCTTCGTCTGTTACTCGCTTCCTTTTTCACGACCCATTATCCAATTGTTTGGAGTTAAAGATCGTGGTTCTTGGTATCTTATCTGTTGGGAATGGGCCACTGCGATGGCAAATTCTCTCTTTAATCCCTTGATAACCTGCGTTTTTAACCCTCCCATGCGAAGAGAAGTTTTCAAAATACTGACATGTCGATGCAAGCGTGGGAGATGAAACTCCTGGAGCAAGTTTAATTATCGTTTTATTAAGGTTATCGTTCTTATGCACAAAATGAGGGTGGTCCTCTCGTATTAACTGGACCATTTATTTTTTGGGGTGTAGGTGTGCCAATAGTAAAGACGGTCACAGATAAAACCCAAACCAGTTTTGAGGGGCGTGAGAAGAGAACAGAATGGCCTTTAGCCACCGACTAGCAACACCTTGTTCGTGCAAAAGTGGAAAGCCATTTGGCCATCAAAAAATGCACGAAGAGAATAAAATACGGTGATAACGTGCCAACAAAAACATGGGAATACCAAGACATGCGTTGGCTGGGTAGGGTTGCGAAACCATCGCTCTTCACAGTCCAACTTCAGGGTGTCTGGCAATGTTTGAGGAAGAATCTATACTGTAGTCTACTATAATGTAGACTCGCATCCTATCGAACAGTCACGCTTTTTCGTCGCGATGTAAAAAGACAAATTATAAGCTGGGTTACTCAATGAATATAATTGCTACATCTTGAAGTATGGGTTAAATATGGCAAGAGATGTCCGAACGAAATTTTGGAAGTTAAGGTAATGATTTTCCTACTTTTTTTTGCTATGGTAAAAACGCGTGCAGGTTCATCGGCAGGGCCTAATGAAAATATGGTGGTATCCGAAGAATTAAAATCTTACTTAAACGAGCAGTTCCATAATCTTGCCGACAAAAAAGACATAACTGAAATGAAACAAGAAATAATGGCTTTAGTCACCAGCATGATGGAGAAAATAACAAGCTTGGAGACAAACATCAATGTTTTGGAATCCAAAAACGCCATTTTGGAAAGTCATATTGCTCACTTGAAATCAAACCAAGAAAGCCATGAACAGTACTCTCGCAGATTATGCTTAAGGATTGACGGCATTGGATTCCCTGAAGATAGTAATCAGGAGACAAGTGAAAATGTTTTGCAAAAAGTTAAACACGTTTTTACAGAAATTGGAGTTGACGTACCAGACACGGTAATTGACCGCGCCCATCGGATTGGTCCAAAATCATCAAGAGATGGGAAAGCAAAACAGCAAGTCATTGTTAGATTAACAACATGGCGACATAGAACTGCCGTTTATCGTGCACGAAAGAAGTCCAGTAAAGTCAAGATTCGTTTAGATTTGACGAAGCCAAGGCTTAACCTAATCAACGCAGCTAACGACCTACTCAAGGAGTACAGCGACTCATTTGCATTCGCGGATGTAAATTGCCGGCCCCGTGTTAAGTTTAAAGGCAAATTCTCCTTCTTCGAAAGCATCGATGATGTTAAGGCTTTAACCCTTGGAAATACTTGAAGACTGCAACCATGACTCGCCTCCGTTGAGTCAATGAATGAACGATCCCTGGCTTCTTTAGTTGTGTTTTATAATAGTAACGGATTTTCGGCTATGAAATTAAGCTAAAATTTCTATCCAGCTTCTAAAAACTTCTAGTCAACATCAGTGTTCTCTTCACTTTGCATTTTTGGCCCTCTCTGTCCCATTGGATTATCTAGGGTAACATTATCACAGTTTTATCGTTTGCCTTTTTCAAACTATGTTGTACAAAAAGATCTGTGTAATTCCCAGCTCACTGCGATTCATTTCCCTCGTGATACTAAATGCTAGTTGTGTTCGCTAATACTTTTGAGTTTGTATCTTTTGCCTTTTGTGTTAATTTGTTTTGTCCGTTAACTTCTGTAGGCATTTTTAATGGTTGTTACATTGTGAATTATTGCCCTTTAGGACCAGCGAGAGGATTTCTGCATGACGATGCCGGTTGAATTGAACCAATGGCGAGCAACAATAGGGTGTTTCCATGTGTCCATTCAAATATCATCCCCACTGGGCAAAATCCACAGGCCGACGTCAGTTCTTGTCCAAGTCGTTCTGTTATTTTGTTTTTGTTATGGCTTCATTGCAATTTCGATCCTCGCTCTTCCCCTTGCGCTGTTGATACAATTTTTTGCATTGCACTCCGTGGCAACGGAATTATGTTGCTTCCTCCTTTTTGCTCGCATGCATCAATTTGCAAGGATGATATTTTATGTGACTATTGAACTTCTCAAGCGTATCCCGCGTGCTGCCATTACCCTTGTTCGACATAAATATTTTGCTCTCGAGCAATTTCATTCCCGATATGCCTATTTTAACCTTGCTTGCATAATCTATCTCATTCTTCACATACAGTGGTTGGTTTTTAGGAGCATCCTGCTCAGTGGTGATGTTGAAATGAATCCTGGTCCAGAAACTTTTGATTTTTGCTGTTGGAACCTGAACAGTATTGCAGCGTATGACTTTTTAAGAGCATCACTCATTGAAGCATATAAATCGGTTTTCAACTACGATTTAATTGCCATTGTAGAAACTCATCTTGATAGTACCGTTAATGAAGATGGTCTCGCACTTGGTGGCTATTCATTCATTAAAGCAAACCATCCACAAAATGTGAAAAGAGGTGATGTTGAGCTTTACGTAAAAGATTCTCTCCCCTCAATAAATCGTTCTGACTTAGTGACCCTAACCGAATGCATTGTTTATGAGATCCGTATAAATAGGAAAAAGTACTTTTTCGCCGTTGTTTATAGAAGTCCAAGCCAGAATCAGACTGAATTTGATAGCTTCATGATGAATTTCGAGCCTATGTTATCCAAAATGCATGCTGAAAATCCATTTTGTGTCATTATTACGGGTGACTTTAACTGTCGATCAACTCAATGGTGGGAAAATGATATAGAGAATAATGAGGGAAAGTTGTTCGAGCCACTAACATCTGATCTAGGCTTACATCAATTAATTTCAGAACCAACACATCTGATGGGTGATTCCAAATCCTGTATTGATTTGATTTTCACTGACCAGCCTAACCTCTTTATTGAGTCTGGTGTCCATCCTTCTTTGCATGACCATTGCCATCACCAAATAATCTATGGACAACTATCTGTTTCAAATGCAAAACTACCCCCCTACAAACGCAGGATTTGGTACTATGACAAAGCAAATTTCACTGTCATTAGGAGAAGCATTGAAATGTTTCACTGGCGAGAGCACCTTGGCAACTTGACATGTCCTAAGAGGCAAGTGGAATTACTTAATGAAGTTCTGCTAAACATTTACTCAAATTATATACCCAACAAAGTTAAAACAATTAGACCCCATCAAGCACCTTGGATAACATTTAAGGTCAAAACCTTCCTAAGGAAAAAGAATCGTGCCTATAGAAAATTCATAAAGAACGGTCAAACAATTGACAGGCCAGAAGGAATGCAACAAATGATATCCGAAGGTTCAAAGTTGATTGAGGATGCCAAACGCAATTTCTTCCTTAGAGCAGGAAACACCTTAGCCAACCCTGGGACTTCTAGTAAAACATATTGGTCTTTAATTAACACTGTCCTAAACAAAGCTAAGATTCCAATAATACCACCTCTTTTAGAAAATGGTTTTTTTATAACGGATTTCACTGAAAGGCACAGATATTCAATGATTATTTCCTTCTCCAGTGTACGACGATTGCTACAGATAGCGTAATTCCACTAAATGTTCCAACTCCTTCTTCTTTCATAAGCGAGTTTCTTATATCTGAGGAAAAGATTCTTAACATTATAAGGTCTCTAAATCCCAATAAAGCTCATGGTTGGGATGAAATATCAGTCAGAATGGTAAAGTTAAGCGATGCTGCACTAGTTACTCCTCTAAAAATTATATTCGAAAACTGCTTGAGGCGGGGTTTATTTCCCGAAACATGGAAATATGCAAATGTAGTGCCAGTTAACAAGAAAAACGAGAAAAATCTTAAAGGAAATTATCGACCAATCTCTCTCCTTCCCATTTTTGGAAAAATTCTTGAAAAACTCATGTACGATCCTTTATATTCTCACCTGGTGTCATGCAAGTTACTCAATCCGAATCAATCAGGTTTTCGTCCCGGTGACTCAACGATTAACCAACTAATCTCAATCACCCATACTATCTTTAAAGCCTTTGATTGTAATCCTCCACTTGATGTTCGCTCTGTGTTTCTCGATATCTCTAAGGCATTCGATAGGGTATGGCATGACGGCCTTATTTATAAGCTAAAACGTTGTGGCGTCACTGGACAATTCCTTTTGCTTATTGAAAGTTTTCTGAAGAATAGAAAACAACGAACTGTCCTAAATGGACAGAATTCTCTCTGGGGAGATGTTTCGGCGGGAGTACCCCAGGGTTCTATACTGGGACCCCTGTTCTTCCTTGTTTATATCAATGATCTAGCTGCTGGTGTGAAGTGTAATATCAAGCTTTTTGCTGATGATACATCGCTGTTCACCGTTGTGGAAGATCCAAACTCAGCTGCCAATGACATGAACCATGATCTTGAATTGATAAGTCAATGGGCCTATGATTGGAAAATGTCCTTCAACCCCGATCCACACAAACAAGCTGTTGAATTAACTTTTTCGACGAAACGAATTGAAATCAACCATCCAGAGATTCGTTTTAACAACATACCAGTGAGAAAAGTTGATGTACATAAACATCTAGGTATTTTTCTGGATTCAAAGCTTTCTTTCTCGGCTCATATCAAAGCAGCGATCTCTAAAGCAAGAAAGGGTATCGGTCTTCTGAAACATCTCTCCAAATTCCTTCCCAGACATACCCTAAACGAACTATTCAAACTCTATGTGCGACCTTACCTTGAATACGGAGATGTGATCTATCATATTCCAGCCAAAGCATGTGAATCCAGCGGTAATGTTATTTTGTCAAGTTTGATGGAAAAGCTTGAGTTCGTTCAGTACTCAGCTGCTCTAGCCATCACAGGAGCATGGAGGGGGACATCGCGAACGAAGATATTCGCCGAGCTTGGTTGGGAATCGTTAAGTTCCCGACGCCGGAGTAGACGCCTTACGTTGTTTTACAAAATGATGAATAATCAAACACCTGCATATCTAATGGATCCAATTCCAATACTTCAACAGTCGCATTACCCACTTCGCAATCGTGGTGTCATTGGACGAATAAGAGCAAGAACAGAAAAGTTCAAGTCTAGTTTCTATCCCGATTGCCTGGCTGAGTGGAATGAACTAGATCAGGGGATTAGACTTGCACCATCGGCTACTTCCTTTAAAAAAAAGTTGATCTCCAAAATCCGTCCTTCTGCTAGCTCTGTTTTTGGGATTCATGACCCAATAGGTTTATCCTATCTCACTCAAATTAGAGTGGGTCTTAGCAAATTAAGCTTTCATAAATTCAAGCACAATTTTAGGGATTCCATAAACCCAATTTGCCCGAACAACGATGGTATCGAGACTACGGAACACTTTTTGTTGCTCTGCCCCGCCTTTGAAATTGAACGACGAAATCTTCTCGCTAGAGTCTCTGAATTAGTACAATCATTAGGATATAACGATCTTTCAGATGAGGTTTTGATAGAACTTTTATTATATGGCTATAAAGACCTTCCAAACAACCTCAACAGAAATATAATCGAATTAACTCTCCAATATATTCACACAACTGGTAGATTCGAATAAGGTCACTGTTACCTTGCCACCAAGTCTCTTTTCATATAGTTTTGTATGCCTACTTATGTAGTATTTCCCGTTTATGTATATGTTGTATTTTATTATGTATGTATAATTATAATCTAGTTTATATATATGTAGTATTATTAGTTATATTTATATACATGTCATATCCCAGGGGGCAGTCATGTTATATTGCTCCTTCTGGGTTCTGTCCTTGTAATGTAGTTTAGTAGTTTGTACGTACTGTTTTAGGTAATTTGTTGTGTAAGTTTTTATACCGAATATATATATATAAAAAAAAAGAATCTATACCAACATAAAGTTTATATTCTCAAGGCCAATGCACACTTCTACACTTGTTGCTTTTGACTTATAAAAGACACAATGCATTGCTTACTCTAGCACGGCTACAATGAGTACAAACTCCACAATCGTGCAATCTGTGCCAAATGAATTAGCTTAAGAGGCAGTGACCAAATACATTTATGGACAACATTAAATCTGACTGTCCTATTTAAAAATGACTGGTCTTTTGGGACTATCAACTCTCC
>NW_027020025.1:6262126-6333610 GCF_013076305.1 Rhopilema esculentum | reverse complement strand
AGGAGTTGAACATTTAGTTGGAATACCGCTATCTGTAGCAATCGTCTCACTGGAGAAGAAATAATCTTGAATATCTGTGCCTTCGGTGAAATCCGTTATAAAAAAACCATTTCTAAAAGAGGTGGATTATTGGAAATCTTAGCTTGTTTAGGACAGTGTTAATAAAGACCAATTGTTTACTAGAGTCCAGGTGGGCTAAAGGTGTTTCCTGCTCTAAAGAAGAAATTGCGTTTGGCATCCTCAATACAACGTTGAACTTCGGATATCATTTGTTGCATTCCTTACTGCCTGTCAATTGATTTGACGCGTTCTTTATGAATTTCTATAGGCCGATTTCTTTTTTCCGTTGGAAGGTTTGACCTTAAATGTTATCCAAGGTGCTTGATGGGGTCTAATTGTTTTAACTTTGTTGGGTATATAATTGAGTGAATGTTTGCAGACTTCATTAAGTAATTCCACTTGCCTCTTAGGACATTCAAGTTGCCAAGGTGCTCTCGCCAGTGAAACATTTCAGGCTTCTCCTAATGACAGTTGAAATCTATGTTTTGTTCATAGTACCAAATCCTTGCTTGCTGAGTGGCTAGTATGCATTTGAAACAGATAGTTGTCCATAGAATTATTTTGTGATTGGGCAATAGGTCATGCAAAGAAGATGGACACCAGATCATAAGAGTTAGGCCAGTGAAATCAACAATAACAGGATTTGGAATCACCCATTCAGATGTGTTGGCTTCTGAAATTAATTTGATGTAAGCCCGTAGATCAGATGTTAGTGGCTTCGAACAACTTTCCTTCATTATTTCTCTATATTCTTTTTCCCACCATTGAGTTGATCGACAGTTAAAGTCAACCCGTAATAATGACAACAAATGGATTTTCAGCATGCAGTTTGGATAACATAAGCTCGAAAATTCATCATGAAGCTATCAAATCAGTCTGACTTGACTGGCTTGGACTATTTATAACAACGGCGAAAGTCTTTTTCCTATTTATACGGATATCATAAACAATGCATTTCGGTTGGTCACTAAGTCAGAACGATTTATGAGGGATAGAATCTTTTTACGTAAAGCCCAACACCACCTCTTTTCACATTTTGTGGATGGTTTGCTTTAAAGAATGAATAGCCACCAAGATGCGAGGCCATCATTCATTAACGTACTATCAAGATGAGTTCTACAATGCAATTTAAATCGTAGTGAAAAACCGGTTATATGCTTCAATGAGTGATGCCTTAAAAAGTCATATACGCGCAAATACTGTTTCAGGTTCCAACAGCAAAAATCAAAAGTTTCTGGACAGGCATTCATCTTCACATCACCACTGAGCAGAAGGCTCCTAAAAACCAACCACTGTCTGTGAAGAATGAGATAGATTATGCAAGCAAGTTAAAATAGCAATATCGGAATGAAATTGCTCTGAGAGCAAATATTTTATGTCGAACAAGAGGTATAATGGCAGCACGCGGATACGCTTGAGAAGTTCATAGTCACATAAAATATCATTCCTTGCAAATGATGCATGCGAGCAATAAGAGAGGAAGCCAAAAACTAAATTCCGTTGCCACGGATTGCATGCAAAAAAATTGTACAACAGCGCAAGGGGAAGAGCGAGGATCGAAATGCAATGAAGCCATAACAAAAACACAAATAACAGAACGACTTGGACAAGAACTGACCGTGCGGCCTGTGGATTTTCCCAGTGGTAGGATGATATGAATGGACACATGGAAAACACACCTATTTGTTGCTCGCCATTGTTCAATTCAACCGCATACGTCATGCAGAAATCCTCTCAGCTGGTCCAAAGGGCAATAATACAATGTAACAACCATTTAAAATGCCTACAAGAAGTTAACGGACAAAACAAATTACACAAAAGGCAAAAGCATACACAACTCAAAGCAAGTATATAGCGAACATAACTAGGCATTTAGATGATCAGCGAGGGAAATGAATCTCGCGTGAGCTGGAATTTACACGTATCAGACTCTTTTGTTTACATTACGATAGTTTGAAGAAGTATCTCAACATACTGATAGAACGTATTGTCCGTTTTATTTATTTACACTTTGCTGTACGATGCCTCTAGATAGATTCCAATGGACAGAGTTAGTGGGCCAGCCAAATGCAAAGTCCGAAGAACATCTGATTTGACAGAAGTTTCTAGTAAGCTGGCATAGAAATTTTTAGAATAATTTCAATAGCTGTCAAAAATCCTTACTATTAATAAACACAACTAAAGAAGCCAGGGATCGTTACTCCCACTTCATATCGAACTCAAACGGTCAGGCGAGTCATGGTGCAAGGTCTTCAAGTATTTCCAAGGGTTAAAGCCTTAACATCATCGATGCTTTTCGAAGAAGAGAATTGGCCATTTAAACTTAGACACGGGTCCGGGGTGCCAGAGTCTTACTATCCGCAGATATGCAAATTAGTGTTGTAACTCCATGGAGTAGGTCGTTTCCATAGCCGTTGGATATAGCCGTTAAGCCTTGGCTTCGTCAAATCTAACGTAGAGCATTGCATCTTACTGGACTGATGCTTTCGGTGCACGATAAACCGGCAGTTCTATGTCGCCATGTTGTTAATGCATACAATGATTGCTGTTTTGCTTCCCACGTCTCTTGATGATTTTTGCGACCAATCCGTATGGCGCGGTCAACCGTGTCTGGTAACGCAAGCGTCCAATTTCTTGTATACGTGTTTAACTTTTTGAAAACATTTTACTTGCTCTGCCCTGATAATATTCATCTTCGGGAATCCAATGCGTCAATCCTTAAGCATAATTGCGGATACTGTTCAGTTGAGCTTTCTTGGTTTCATTTCAATGAGCAAAAATAGAACTTTCCAAATGATCTGCGATTTTTTGGATTCCAAACATTTGATGTTTTGTCTCCAAGCTTGTTATTTTTTTCACATCAATTGCTGGTGACTAAAGCCATTATTCTCTTGTTTCATTTCAGTTTATGCTCTTTTTTGATGGCAAGATTATGAACTGCTCGTATTAAGTAAAGATTTTTAAATTCTTCGGTACACCTAATATTTCCTTAGTCGCTTGCCGATGAACACAGCATCGCAGTTCGTTTTACCATAGCAAGAGAAAGGTAGGAAAATCTATTACCTCTTAACTTTCAACTAAATCTAAAATTCGCGACGCCACCATCTCCTTGACTTGACCCCTAATTTAGACCCTACTTCAAGTTATGTAGCAATATTCATCTGAGTAACAGCTTATATTTTGTCTATTTATCAATCGAGCACGCTAAAGCCCTGTGACTGTTCCGATTAGGATCGCGAGTCTACATTATGACTGCATCTGTCAGTATAGTTCATACGTTCTTCATCAAACATTGCCCACATGCGCACTAAATGATTCTGCTGGACTGAGGATAGCGGCACTGGTCTTCAGACAAGCCCTTATTAGGCCACCCAGCCAACGCATGATCTACTAGGTATTCTCCTGATTTTGTTTGTTGTGTCATGCGTATGTTACACACGTATTTTTTCTCTTCGTCTTTTTATGATGGCCAAATGGCTTTCCACTTTGCACAAACAAGGCTGTTGCTAGTCCGGTGGCTAAAGGCCATTCTGTTCTCGTTCTCACAGCCACCTACAATAACGTGGTTTGGGTTTATCGCCTGACCGTCTTCTACTATTTGGCACACCTACAGCCCAACAAAAAACAATGGAATCCATTAATATCGATAGTCACCACCTCCATATTTATGTGCATAAAGAAAACGAAACCTTATTAAATGCTTTTAAATCGATCACCTGCTCCAGGAGTATCATCTGCCACGCTTGCCATCGACATGTCAGTATCTTTGAAATCAACTCTCTCATCTTCGCATGTGAGGGTTAAAATTGCAGGTTATCAGGGGATTTAAACGAGAATTTGCCATGGCATAGGCCCAATTCCCAACAGATAAAGATACAAGAACCGACGATCTTTAACTCCAAACAACACTTGGATAATGGTTTCGGATAAAAGCGAGAGCGGGAATCAGACGAGAACTAACTATGATCAATGAATCCGACACGAACATGATAGAAGGCATCCGTCTTCTCCTCTCTTCTAGTAATTAACCTCTTTCGCTGCCTCGAATCTCGACTGTCCTATCTCGTTCTTGTAACTTTGCCGACGAACGCTCGGGGATTCGTAACAAAATATTCTAGATATTTTTTCAACTACTTATGTAATTTAACATTGAATAGTCTACCTGAATACAGAAAAAATATAAAATTTACGAAAATTGCTGATCTTGAATCACGTAATAGTATTTTTCAGCAAACGAAAAGTAGCTGCTACCGAAGCAAGGACACAGTCCATAACACATAAAGTAACAGCAGTGATGCGATGTCAGTCTTGTGTTATGCACACAACGGCTTGAAGACGTAGTGTATCTCTCGACTGCCACGATTAATGTACGTTCTTGTACCCTTGTCTTTTCCGAAAGCAGCGACCGCAGATATATATAACTCTTGCTCAGTAAAATAATAATATTAAAAAAGCGCTAAAAAGAAATCTGGGTGATTGCTAGTTTTATAAAGTAAAATGCAAAAAATCAAAACTGCCAAAATACCAGCACAAAGTCTATGAATGCGCCAAATTTCAGTTACCAACATTTGTGAGACGGCTTCCTTTTTCGTGCATTTTCATTAAGTATGGGGATTGATAAGAGCGTACGGTTTAGCAAGTGGTTGTACTTTAGTCAGAGCGCACTACTGAGAATGGCACATGTGTAATTGTTATTATAATCACGGAATTTGGTGTTTGTTCCATGGTCTGATTTAGAAGAATATTCCTGGTCCGAGTTCACTAAGTTCCGACAAAGATGAAACTAAATGTTCCCAAAAATCAATTGTGTAAAATAAGATTTGTTTGCTAATATGCTAGTAACCAATGCAAAACAACTGAAATTTTTTTGATTCAATAAAAATGTAGAAATTTTACTGATCTAGAAAACCGAAATCAAACAATAGCTTCAGAAGCCAAAAAATATGTCTTAATCTCAAATTATAGTAACATGGGTAAAACCAGGTTGTCAAAGCAAATCAAAATAACATTCATTCTAAAGTCTTGAAATTACTTTAAATCAATTCGAATAGAGCCTTTTTGGCAACAAAATAGAAAATATTCTTTTTTGTCTGCTAGATTAGATCATTGAGTGCCAATGCAACCATTGAAAACTAAGCTTATTATTTCCTTGTTTAGTTTTAGCGAGCTAAAAATTTTCACTAGATTCAAGGTATATGTGATTTGCTAACGAGCACTTTTAGGCTTGCTTTGTGCATATATACTTATGTTTTCATTTAAATTACATATTGCTTTCAAGGCTAATTTACTCAAATGCCTAAATAACCAGACTTTCTGATATGCTAAATCCAATGTTGTCAGTTTCCAGAACCATAGATAATGCTATATTGAAAAAGCAAGCGGGGAAACCTGGAGAAAAATATTCTAAGAAAACCTGCAGTTATGACAATAATGATTATTATTCTGGCATATATAAAACGTGTCAAATCTTCATCACAAATTGTATCCAACTATAGTCAGATGCTCATAGACTGGCAGAACGCTCTCGCACAGTCGCCCATGCGCCACAGTCAAACTTTTTAAAATTATGTCTAAGAGTAATCCCGATCTCGAAAGAGTTTTCCCGTTAAGCAACAAACAATGCTCTTGCTTACTGGCAAATTTCCATGTGCGTGTTATAGTGTATTTGCTTGGAATTATGCTTCAGTTAATTTGAACAACTGAACACCGTGCAGTTGAGAGAAGATCCAAGTCTGAATCATGCATGATTCAAACCGCCCATAAACACAAGCAAAATCTTAAAACACCATCTCTAATTGCAATCTCGAATCTTGATTCAACTCTGAATCTCAAATCTTCACAGCATTCCTGACTAAAATACTACAACAGTGTGTACCACCATGTAGTTAGATTCAGGGTTCTTTCGGTTGCCAACAGTATGAATTAGTAGCACGTTCGCACCATTCGCCCAACTTTTGAGTTCTTTTAAAATTTAATCCACTTCGAGATTGCATAGACTATGTGCTGAACTTCGTGAACAGTAATGTTTCTTTTTAGTAAGTTAGCACCACTGGGCAAAGATTAATTCCGTTCCTCGATTGCGTGCTTTTGTACAGTTTGAGCTTATTCATGCCCTGGCATGGGAACTTTTTTCACTCGCGCGAATAGGAGTGACGTTCCTGCTGTATGAAGACGTCGACTGGCTACATTTATACTCGAGTACGTTAAACCTAGGTATAATTTGGAAATACAAATGGTCGCTAGATTTTCACGATAACATCGACAACGGGACTGCTCTTGTTCAAGTTTCGACATTTCCATTCTACCTTCTCCCATCTATCAAGGGCGTACTACAAATGTAATAAAATGCACGTGGACTGGCGGTGATACCTCGATTTGGCTCTGGCAACATTGAACACACTAATATAATGCTCATGACGTTGGCTGAGTGAAAAATTTGTATTTTGGACAAAACTTTCAAAAGTGAATCTTTTCACTACGCTGCGATTTCGTTCCTTATCAGTTTCAGATATCCTATTTCAGGGTGAAAGTGGTTTACTTGCTTTGGTATTCCCCTGAATTCGAAGGTGGTTTTTTGGTTCCGGAGTAAAATTACATTGTTATACACGCTGATTGGTTTACCGCTATTCAAAAAATATTAGTTTTAATGCAGGTTTTAATGATATTTGTGTAAACAGTCTTGTTCTATTTTGGTTAGCTATGAGAAATTCATTGTAAAGATAATTTATTTCATTTTTTGCGTTGGGCCTGAGTTTGTCATCGTATATACCATAAACAAATCGAGAAGATGACGACTCGAATGTTTGCCTGATTTGATGACAAGAAACCGTGTCAAACTACGAATTTGAAGCTTGTTACTTGCTTCTACGCTTTGCGGCTAAGAAATCACACAAATGTTCTGTAGTAATCAATTGATACAACTCAGCAAAAGGAAATGAAAGCTAACCCACGTTTCTAAACTAAAGCCATATTTAATTTGCGCGTGTCCGAATCTGCTCAAATGACGAAGGGCGGAGATATCCTTTTCAAAAACCTCTGATTGTGCGTCAAGATGATGAATTTCCGACCACACCTTGTGGTGCAGCACACGTCAGCATACTCCTTCTAGATCCGCCCTGATTGAGCTACATTCTAATGCATAATTCCCTCTATAACTTCTGCAGTAGCATAATGAATGCTTGTTAGTGTCTATTTCGAGAACAAAAAACCATCCCACTTCAATCGTAGCAAGTGGATTTATCTTTGAACAGCTTATTAACCAAGTCCCTCTGAGAAACCTCCCAGAAACAAATATATCAATCCTCCTCCCTAGAAAAATAGCCAATTTACTGGAAAATACAGATACGTTCTTTTCAATATTGAAATGTTCTTCAGAATATGTATAACGAATAAGATAGAACATAAATACAAAAATACTACAGAAAAATACAGAAATTTAATCTCTACCTCTATTATAATACACCTCACAAAGTTGTCTGTGTGACCGACGGATAAAATCTGTAATCGAGATTTGAAGCACCTTACGAACAACTGAAGAACAATTCCAGAAAGAAACGTATTCTATTTTCCGAGTAATTGGCTATTTTTCTAGGGAGGAGATTAATTATGTTTTCTGGAGGTTCTCAGAGGACTTGGTATAAGGCTTGTTTCAATAAACCATCTTGCGATGATGGGATGATTTTTGTTTTCCAAAGCAATAAGCATTCATTATTGCTACTGCAGAAGTATAGAGGGAATTGCATTAGATTAGCTCAATCAGGGGCGGATCTAGAAAGTATTCTGACTGTCGCACACAAGGGTGTGGTCGGAAATATCATTCTTGACCACACCCATAGTTTTTAAGGATATTCGCCCCCTTGTCATTTGAGCAGTCGACACGCACATTAAATTGGCTTTATTTAGAAGGCTTTATTGTCAAACTGTTGTTTATTCCTTATCTGAATTTTCAATTGATACTACAGAATCATTTGTGTTGTTTCTTAGCCAAGCGTAAAGCAAGTAACAACTTCAAATTCGAATTGACACGGTTTTCCTTTCATAATCAGGCAAACATTCGAGTCGTCTTTCTCGATTTGTTTATGGTATACGATGACAAACCAGGCCACGCAAAAAATGAAAAATATCATTACAATGAATTTTCATAGCTAACCAAATAGAACAAATGTACACAAATATTCATAAAAACCTGCATTAATAACTAATATTTTTTAATAGCTAAACCAAATCAGCGTGTAAACATGTATTTTACTCCGAAAAAACCCCTTCGAATTCAGGGGAATACCAAAGCAAGTAAACTTTACCCGGAATATCTGAAAGCTGATAAGGAACTGAGAATCCACATTGAAAAGATTCACTTTGAAAGTTTTGTCCAAATAAAAATTTCACTCTGCCAACGTCCTGAATATTATTTATTTGCCAGAGCCAAATCGCAGGTATCACCCCAGTCCAGTGCATTTATTGACATTTGTAGGCCCCTTGATAGATGGAGGAGGTAATGAATGTCGAAACTTGAAAACATCCCGTGTCGAATGTTACTCTGAAAATCTAGCGACCTTTGTTTTCCAAATTACCAGGTTTAACGTACTCGTTATACATGTAGCCAGTCGACTCCATAACACAAAATTCCTATTCGCCAGTGAAAAAATTCCCATGCCAGGCATAAATAAGCTCAAAACTGTACAAAGCACGCAATGAGGACGGATTAATCTTTGCCCAGTGGTGCTAACTTACTAAAAAAACATACTGTTCACCGAAGTTCGCACTATCTAGCAATTTGATTGGTTAAATATTTTAAAACAAAAGCTGTGCGAATTGGTGCGAACGTGCTACTAATCATACTGTGCACCGAAAAACCCTAATCTAACTACATTGGTACCCTGTTGTTTTTTAGTCAGGATGCTTTGAGATTTGAATCAGATTGAATCAAGATCGAGATTGAATTAGAGATGGTGTTTAAGATTTTGCTTGTGTTTATGGCCAGGTTTGAATCATGCATGATTCAGACCTTGGATCTTCCTGCTCCTGCACGGTGTTCAGTTGTCAAATGTAACTGAAGCATAATTCCCAAGCAAATACACTTAAAACACACATGGGAAATTTGCCAGTAAGCAAGAATGTTGTTGTTAAGGAAAAACCTCTTTCGAGACGGATTCTTAGCATAATTTTAAAAGTTTGACTGTCGCATGTGCGAACGGTGCGAACGTCTAGATCCGCCTCTGAGCTCAATAGTTGGATAAATTTGATAAAATTTGACAGTATATATGCAGAATAATAATCATATTGTCATTAACTGTCGGTTTTCTTAGAAATATTTTCTCCAGGTTTCCCGTTGCTTTTTTCAAAGCAATTCATCTATGTTCTGGTAAACTGACACCAATTGATTTAGCATATCAAGAAAGTCTGGTTATTTAGGACATTTTGAGGTAATTAGCCTTGAAGCAAATATGTATTTAATGAAAACATAACATTAATAAGGCACAAAAAGCTAAATGTTTACAATCACATTACCTTGAATCTATGAAAATTTTACCGCTAAAACTAAACAAAAAATACAACTAGTTTCAAATTTGCATTGCACTCATAGCTAACTAGCCAAGAAAAACAAAATATTTTCTATTTTTACAGAAAAGGGCTCTTTACATGATTAAAGTAATTTAAGAATTTCAATGAATGTTATTTTGATTTGCTTTTGACAACCTTTTACCCATTTAATAATTGAATAGACATATTTTTGCTTTGAAGCTATGTTTGATTTCGGTTTTTCTAATCAGTAAATTCTACATTCTTATTTGAATCAAAAAATTTCAGTCTGTTTTGCATGGTTACTGCATCATTAGCAACAAATCTATTTAAACATTCGATTTTTGGGAACATTTAGTCATTTTTCAGAACTTAGTGAACTGGACAGGAATATTTTCTAAATCAGACCATGAACAACACAAATTCCTATATAATAAACAATTACACATGTGCCATTCTCAGTATGGCTCTGGCAATACCAACCAACTTGCTGAACCTCGCTCTTATCATCGCCATACTTAAGACAAATGCACGAAAAGAGCCGTCTCAAATGTTGGTACTAAATTTGGCATTCATAGACTTTGGTGCTGGTATTTTTGGCATTTTATTTTTTGCATTTTACTTTATAAAACTAAGCAATCACCCAGATTTCTTTTACCTTTTTTACTTTATTATTTTTCTGACAAGAGTTATGATATTCGCGTCGCTGCTTTCGGTAACATTAATCGCAGTCGAGAGATACATCTACGTCTTCAAGCCGTTTGTGCATAACACAAGACTGACATCGCAATCAACTGCTGTTACCTTATGTTGTTTATGGATCGTGTCCATTGCTGTAGCAGCTATCTTTTCGTTTGCTGAAAATACTATTGCATCAAATGCAATTGCGTCAATTTTATTTTTTTCTGTATCAGGTATAATTATCTATAGTTATACTAAGATTTTGTTACGATCCCGGAGCGTTCGTCGGCAAATACAAACAGAAGCAGCGAGATTCGAGCAGCAAAGAGTTACTGAAAAGGAGAGAAGCCTTCTTCTTGTCGGTGGATTCATTATCATTTCATTCTTCGTCTGTTACTCGCTTCCTTTTTCACGACCCATTATCCAATTGTTTGGAGTTAAAGATCGTGGTTCTTGGTATCTTATCTGTTGGGAATGGGCCACTGCCATGGCAAATTCTCTCTTTAATCCCTTGATAACCTGCATTTTTAACCCTCACATGCGAAGAGAGGTTTTCAAAATACTGACATGTCGATGCAAGCGTGGGAGATGAGACTCCTGGAGCAAGTTTAATTATCGTTTTATTAAGGTTATCGTTCTTATGCACAAAATGAGGGTGGTCCTCTCGTATTAACTGGACCATTTATTTTTTGGGGTGTAGGTGTGCCAATAGTAAAGACGGTCACAGATAAAACCCAAACCAGTTTTGAGGGGCGTGAGAAGAGAACAGAATGGCCTTTAGCCACCGACTAGCAACACCTTGTTTGTGCAAAAGTGGAAAGCCATTTGGCCATCAAAAAATGCACGAAGAGAATAAAATACGGTGATAACGTGCCAACAAAAACATGGGAATACCAAGACATGCGTTGGCTGGGTAGGGTTGCGAAACCATCGCTCTCCACAGTCCAACTTCAGGGTGTCTGGCAATGTTTGAGGAAGAATCTATACTGTAGTCTACTATAATGTAGACTCGCATCCTATCGAACAGTCACGCTTTTTCGTCGCGATGTAAAAAGACAAATTATAAGCTGGGTTACTCAATGAATATAATTGCTACATCTTGAAGTATGGGTTAAATATGGCAAGAGATGTCCGAACGAATTTTTGGAAGTTAAGGTAATGATTTTCCTACTTTTTTTTGCTATGGTAAAAACGCGTGCTGGTTCATCGGCAGGGCCTAATGAAAATATGGTGGTATCCGAAGAATTAAAATCTTACTTAAACGAGCAGTTCCATAATCTTGCCGACAAAAAAGACATAACTGAAATGAAACAAGAAATAATGGCTTTAGTCACCAGCATGATGGAGAAAATAACAAGCTTGGAGACAAACATCAATGTTTTGGAATCCAAAAACGCCATTTTGGAAAGTCATATTGCTCACTTGAAATCAAACCAAGAAAGCCATGAACAGTACTCTCGCAGATTATGCTTAAGGATTGACGGCATTGGATTCCCTGAAGATAGTAATCAGGAGACAAGTGAAAATGTTTTGCAAAAAGTTAAACACGTTTTTACAGAAATTGGAGTTGACGTACCAGACACGGTAATTGACCGCGCCCATCGGATTGGTCCAAAATCATCAAGAGATGGGAAAGCAAAACAGCAAGTCATTGTTAGATTAACAACATGGCGACATAGAACTGCCGTTTATCGTGCACGAAAGAAGTCCAGTAAAGTCAAGATTCGTTTAGATTTGACGAAGCCAAGGCTTAACCTAATCAACGCAGCTAACGACCTACTCAAGGAGTACAGCGACTCATTTGCATTCGCGGATGTAAATTGCCGGTCCCGTGTTAAGTTTAAAGGCAAATTCTCCTTCTTCGAAAGCATCGATGATGTTAAGGCTTTAACCCTTGGAAATACTTGAAGACTGCAACCATGACTCGCCTCCGTTGAGTCAATGAATGAACGATCCCTGGCTTCTTTAGTTGTGTTTTATAATAGTAACGGATTTTCGGCTATGAAATTAAGCTAAAATTTCTATCCAGCTTCTAAAAACTTCTAGTCAACATCAGTGTTCTCTTCACTTTGCATTTTTGGCCCTCTCTGTCCCATTGGATTATCTAGGGTAACATTATCACAGTTTTATCGTTTGCCTTTTTCAAACTATGTTGTACAAAAAGATCTGTGTAATTCCCAGCTCACTGCGATTCATTTCCCTCGTGATACTAAATGCTAGTTGTGTTCGCTAATACTTTTGAGTTTGTATCTTTTGCCTTTTGTGTTAATTTGTTTTGTCCGTTAACTTCTGTAGGCATTTTTAATGGTTGTTACATTGTGAATTATTGCCCTTTAGGACCAGCGAGAGGATTTCTGCATGACGATGCCGGTTGAATTGAACCAATGGCGAGCAACAATAGGGTGTTTCCATGTGTCCCATTCAAATATCATCCCCACTGGGCAAAATCCACAGGCCGACGTCAGTTCTTGTCCAAGTCGTTCTGTTATTTTGTTTTTGTTATGGCTTCATTGCGATTTCGATCCTCGCTCTTCCCCTTGCGCTGTTGATACAATTTTTTGCATTGCACTCCGTGGCAACGGAATTATGTTGCTTCCTCCTTTTTGCTCGCATGCATCAATTTGCAAGGATGATATTTTATGTGACTATTGAACTTCTCAAGCGTATCCCGCGTGCTGCCATTACCCTTGTTCGACATAAATATTTTGCTCTCGAGCAATTTCATTCCCGATATGCCTATTTTAACCTTGCTTGCATAATCTATCTCATTCTTCACAGACAGTGGTTGGTTTTTAGGAGCATTCTGCTCAGTGGTGATGTTGAAATGAATCCTGGTCCAGAAACTTTTGATTTTTGCTGTTGGAACCTGAACAGTATTGCAGCGTATGACTTTTTAAGAGCATCACTCATTGAAGCATATAACTCGGTTTTCAACTACGATTTAATTGCCATTGTAGAAACTCATCTTGATAGTACCGTTAATGAAGATGGCCTCGCACTTGGTGGCTATTCATTCATTAAAGCAAACCATCCACAAAATGTGAAAAGAGGTGGTGTTGGGCTTTACGTAAAAGATTCTCTCCCCTCAATAAATCGTTCTGACTTAGTGACCCTAACCGAATGCATTGTTTATGAGATCCGTATAAATAGGAAAAAGTACTTTTTCGCCGTTGTTTATAAAAGTCCAAGCCAGAATCAGACTGAATTTGATAGCTTCATGATGAATTTCGAGCTTATGTTATCCAAAATGCATGCTGAAAATCCATTTTGTGTCATTATTACGGGTGACTTTAACTGTCGATCAACTCAATGGTGGGAAAATGATATAGAGAATAATGAGGGAAAGTTGTTCGAGCCACTAACATCTGATCTAGGCTTACATCAATTAATTTCAGAACCAACACATCTGATGGGTGATTCCAAATCCTGTATTGATTTGATTTTCACTGACCAGCCTAACCTCTTTATTGAGTCTGGTGTCCATCCTTCTTTGCATGACCATTGCCATCACCAAATAATCTATGGACAACTATCTGTTTCAAATGCAAAACTACCCCCCTACAAACGCAGGATTTGGTACTATGACAAAGCAAATTTCACTGCCATTAGGAGAAGCATTGAAATGTTTCACTGGCGAGAGCACCTTGGCAACTTGACATGTCCTAAGAGGCAAGTGGAATTACTTAATGAAGTTCTGCTAAACATTTACTCAAATTATATACCCAACAAAGTTAAAACAATTAGACCCCATCAAGCACCTTGGATAACATTTAAGGTCAAAACCTTCCTAAGGAAAAAGAATCGTGCCTATAGAAAATTCATAAAGAACGGTCAAACAATTGACAGGCCAGAAGGAATGCAACAAATGATATCCGAAGGTTCAAAGTTGATTGAGGATGCCAAACGCAATTTCTTCCTTAGAGCAGGAAACACCTTAGCCAACCCTGGGACTTCTAGTAAAACAAATTGGTCTTTAATTAACACTGTCCTAAACAAAGCTAAGATTCCAATAATACCACCTCTTTTAGAAAATGGTTTTTTTATAACGGATTTCACTGAAAGGCACAGATATTCAATGATTATTTCCTTCTCCAGTGTACGACGATTGCTACAGATAGCGTAATTCCACTAAATGTTCCAACTCCTTCTTCTTTCATAAGCAAGTCTGAGGAAAAGATTCTTAACATTATAAGGTCTCTAAATCCCAATAAAGCTCATGGTTGGGATGAAATATCAGTCAGAATGGTAAAGTTAAGCGATGCTGCACTAGTTACTCCTCTAAAAAATTATATTCCAAAACTGCTTGAGGCGGGGTTTATTTCCCGAAACATGGAAATATGCAAATGTAGTGCCAGTTCACAAGAAAAACGAGAAAAATCTTAAAGGAAATTATCGACCAATCTCTCTCCTTCCCATTTTTGGAAAAATTCTTGAAAAACTCATGTACGATCCTTTATATTCTCACCTGGTGTCATGCAAGTTACTCAATCCGAATCAATCAGGTTTTCGTCCCGGTGACTCAACGATTAACCAACTAATCTCAATCACCCATACTATCTTTAAAGCCTTTGATTGTAATCCTCCACTTGATGTTCGCTCTGTGTTTCTCGATATCTCTAAGGCATTCGATAGGGTATGGCATGACGGCCTTATTTATAAGCTAAAACGTTGTGGCGTCACTGGACAATTCCTTTTGCTTATTGAAAGTTTTTTGAAGAATAGAAAACAACGAACTGTCCTAAATGGACAGAATTCTCTCTGGGGAGATGTTTCGGCGGGAGTACCCCAGGGTTCTATACTGGGACCCCTGTTCTCCCTTGTTTATATCAATGATCTAGCTGCTGGTGTGAAGTGTAATATCAAGCTTTTTGCTGATGATACATCGTTGTTCACCGTTGTGGAAGATCCAAACTCAGCTGCCAATGACATGAACCATGATCTTGAATTGATAAGTCAATGGGCCTATGATTGAAAAATGTCCTTCAACCCCGATCCACACAAACAAGCTGTTGAATTAACTTTTTCGACGAAACGAATTGAAATCAACCATCCAGAGATTCGTTTTAACAACATACCAGTGAGAAAAGTTGATGTACATAAACATCTAGGTATTTTTCTGGATTCAAAGCTTTCTTTCTCGGCTCATATCAAAGCAGCGATCTCTAAAGCAAGAAAGGGTATCGGTCTTCTGAAACATCTCTCCAAATTCCTTCCCAGACATACCCTAAACGAACTATTCAAACTCTATGTGCGACCTTACCTTGAATACGGAGATGTGATCTATCATATTCCAGCCAAAGCATGTGAATCCAGCGGTAATGTTATTTTGTCAAGTTTGATGGAAAAGCTTGAGTTCGTTCAGTACTCAGCTGCTCTAGCCATCACAGGAGCATGGAGGGGGACATCGCGAACGAAGATATTCGCCGAGCTTGGTTGGGAATCGTTAAGTTCCCGACGCCGGAGTAGACGCCTTACGTTGTTTTACAAAATGATGAATAATCAAACACCTGCATATCTAATGGATCCAATTCCAATACTTCAACAGTCGCATTACCCACTTCGCAATCGTGATGTCATTGGACGAATAAGGGCAAGAACAGAAAATTTCAAGTCTAGTTTCTATCCCGATTGCCTGGCTGAGTGGAATGAACTAGATCAGGGGATTAGATTTGCACCATCGGCTACTTCCCTTAAAAAAAAGTTGATCTCCAAAATCCGTCCTTCTGCTAGCTCTGTTTTTGGGATTCATGACCCAATAGGTTTATCCTATCTCACTCAAATTAGAGTGGGTCTTAGCAAATTAAGCTTTCATAAATTCAAGCACAATTTTAGGGATTCCATAAACCCAATTTGCCCTAACAACGATGGTATCGAGACTACGTAACACTTTTTGTTGCTCTGCCCCGCCTTTGAAATTGAACGACGAAATCTTCTCGCTAGAGTCTCTGAATTAGTACAATCATTAGGATATAACGATCTTTCAGATGAGGTTTTGATAGAACTTTTATTTTATGGCTATAAAGACCTTCCAAACAACCTCAACAGAAATATAATCGAATTAACTCTCCAATATATTCACACAACTGGTAGATTCGAATAAGGTCACTGTTACCTTGCCACCAAGTCTCTTTTCATATAGTTTTGTATGCCTACTTATGTAGTATTTCCCGTTTATGTATATGTTGTATTTTATTATGTATGTATTATTATAATCTAGTTTATATATATGTAGTATTATTAGTTATATTTATCTACATGTCATATCCCGGGGGCAGTCATGTTATATTGCTCCTTCTGGGTTCTGTCCTTGTAATGTAGTTTAGTAGTTTGTACGTACTGTTTTAGGTAATTTGTTGTGTAAGTTTTTATACCGAATATATATATATAAAAAAAAATAAAGTTTATATTCTCAAGGCCAATGCACACTTCTACACTTGTTGCTTTTGACTTATAAAAGACACAATGCATTGCTTACTCTAGCATGGCTACAATGAGTACAAACTCCACAATCGTGCAATCTGTGCCAAATGAATTAGCTTAAGAGGCAGTGACCAAATACATTTATGGACAACATTAAATCTGACTGTCCTATTTAAAAATGACTGGTCTTTTGGGACTATAAACTCTCCAGTTGCTAATTCTAAAGATTTTTAGAAGTATCTTAAGATGAACGCTGAAGAATAACAAGACAAATTTGCGTTGCTATCTTGTTCATTGGTATCAACCATCGTGTTTCCATCTTACGATGTATCTAAATTCACAATTAACGCGCTCTCTTTTAAATCTACAGTCCCTGGTTCTGAGTAACGCTACAAAAATTCTCCAATTTTAACTACCAATAAGAAGCAAGAATAACATGTGCAGTTTTACGTCAACTGAAGCTAATTAACAGCAATTTTTATGTAGAAATAACGCTGCATGCCTATAACACGCTGAACGCTTATAACTAAATTTACCTAAACATGTATCTGTAGCCAAGTTATGGAGTAAACAAGCAATGTTAAAGGTTCTACCGCGATCCTAACGAGTTCACCATGCGATCCATCTAAGTGAACCGCAGGAAAAACAACTAATCACTTCGCAATTCTGTATTTATAGCAAATAATTTACCAACTACGTGTAGCAATTATGGTTAGCAGAAAAAATGCCCGAAAGCAATGGAAAAGTTCCGACAGGTCCTTCCATTGAACTTTTATGCCTTAAAAAAATATTTTACTCTATACAATGTGATTAGGATTTTGTGCTTTGATTTTAGTTTACTGTATTTTACTTTGCGAACCAGGCTGTAAACAAGTTTTTAATTTAGCCATTTTATTTACGCTAAATAATTTTATACATATATACATACTTTCGATAGTTTGGTAGGCAGATAAACTTAGCTGCGAACCATTAGGAGACTTTCCCAATTAAAGTAAAAGACCTTAGGTAGTGATGAGGTTGGCGATAAAAATGTTTTTGTTAACCTTGAAGTTGAAAATTACGAAATTGTTTCCATTGAAATCAACGGGCAAATCATACCATGGAAATGGAATTGTTTTATCTGAAAATCCCTCGATATCCTTTTGCTTTGGTGGAAATCTTGTGCGAAATTTGCGAGAGTAGATTGTCACTTAATCAGATTAACGCATACACCAAATGGTGATTTGTCCTACCTACAGTCTCAAAGCAGTTTTTCCGATTCCTTTCCCCGATTCCCCATTCCCTGTTTTTTTTATAGCTGTCCAAATTTCTCGAAATTGTCCGAAATTTCAATTTTAACGATGCAGGCTGCAAACAGCAAGCAAACAAGGAAGCAAACAAGCTAGCAAGCAGAAAAGATCAAGCAAGGACATATGAAACCAAGCAAGCTAGCAACCACGCAAACAGGCTTGCAAGTATACAAGCTAGCAAGCAAGCAGCAAGCAAGCAACCAAGCAAGCAACTAAGCAAGCAAGGAAGCTAGCAAGCAGAAAGAATCAAGCAAGGACATATGCAACCAAGCAAGCTAGCAACCACGCAAACAGGCTTGCAAGTATACAAGCTAGCAAGCAAGCAGCAAGCAAGCAACCAAGCAAGCAACTAAGCAAGCAAGGAAGCTAGCAAGCAGAAAGAATCAAGCAAGGATATATGCATCTAAGCAAACTAGTAAGCAAGCATACAATCCAGCAAGCAAGCAAGCTAGCAACCAAGCGAACAGGCTTGTAAGTAATCAAGCAAGCAACCAATTTAAGCAACCAACCAAGCAACCAAGCAAGCAAACTAGCAAGGAAGCAAACAGGCTTGCAAGTATGCAAGCTAGCAAGCAAACAGCAAGCAAGCAACCAAGCAAGCAACTAAGCAAGCAAGGAAGCTAGCAAGCAGAAAGAATCAAGCAAGGACATATGCAACCAAGCAAGCTAGCAACCACGCAAACAGGCTTGCAAGTATGCAAGCTAGCAAGCAAGCAACAAGCAAGCAACAAGCAAGCAACCAAGCAAGCAACCAAGCAAGCTAGCAAGCAGAAAGAATCAAGCAAACAGGCTTGTAAGTAAGCAAGCAAGCAACCAATTTAAGCAACCAACCAAGCAACCAAGCAAGCAATCATGCAGCAAGCAAACTAGCAAGGAAGCTATAGATCAAATTAGCAAGTAAATTATATGGCAATGATGCAGTTATAAGTGAGGAAAGCAAAGTATGGCTTACGCGTATACACACTTTTTGATATAAGAATATATTCGATAAAAATATTGAGGCTCAAAATCGCTAAAATTTAAGAAAAAGTTAAGAATAATGCAAGGCACAAACTTCAAATGAACTTGAATTTTTAATTTATTCACGTTTTCTCACAATGCAAAACAACTGTCACATTTTCGCTAAATTTATGTTTTGAAATACACTTATCCGCTCTGTGAGTAGTTAACTCTGTAATGTGGCTCAGTGACTAGATTTTGTATGTTAATAGCACAATTATTGTTTAAGCTTATGATAAAAGTGAAAAAAAGATTTGAATTTTTTTGTTGATCTTAAGGCAAATTTACAGCTTGTGTCGGACAAGAATAATTTGCGAGTAATCTTAGGCTCAAAATTGAAATTTTGTTAAGAACATTGAGGCTCGAGAAAAAATTATTCTTATAAAAAAAAGTGAGGTGTGTATTCTTAACCAAATCATGAAAGTTTACCTGTGCAGTCGAAGCAATATACAGTGAAGCAATATCTGACTGCAAAACTGGAACCCCTTACAACATTGAAGGACAGCTTCAGGACAAACATACTCACTTTCATAGGTAATTGCTTTGTTTTTGGAAAGGGTTCAATTATATTTTCTCGAGGGTCTCGGGGGCCTGGATACAATGCTTTAAGTTAGCTTGTTGTTTAAAAGCGGTAGAAATTGCTTCTGCGGGAGGGTACATTTATAACACTGAATCATTTATTCATCTACAAAGCACCAAATTTTTTTGAACTGGCGCACTGAGATCAATTAGATAAGAACATCAAGAAGGTCTGGTGATTTATGACATTTCGAAATAATTTACCTGGAAGCAAAGTTGTGTTTAATGAAAATATCATAGCAATTGTGCACAAAAACTCATCAATTTCAATCTATGAAAATTTTACAGCATATTAGCCTAAATGATATATGCAATAAATACAACTAGATTATATTTGCATTACACTCATAGCTAAATACCCAAAGAAAACAAACTCATTTCTATTTTTACAGAAAAGTGCTCTTGACATGATTGTAGTAATTGAAGAAAGTCAAAGATTAATCCATAGGTTTGCTCTCGACAAATTTTCGCGCATTTTACAAAGTAATAGACAGTTTTTCACTTTGAAGCTATGTTTGGCTTTGGTTTTTCTAATCAGTAAATTCTACATTTTTATTTGAATCAATAAATTTCAGTCTGTTTTGCATGGTAACCGCATCATTACCAACAAATCTATATAAACATTCGATTTTTTGGGAACATCTGGCCATTATTCAGAACTTAGTGAACTGGACAGGCAGATTTTCTAAATCAGACCATGAACAACATAACGTCCTATATAATAAACAATTACACATGTGCCATTCTCAGTATGGCTCTGGCAATACCAACCACCTTGCTGAACCTCGCTCTTATCATCGCCATACTTAAGACAAATGCACGAAAAGAGCCGTCTCAGATGTTGGTACTAAATTTGGCATTCACAGACTTTGGTGCTGGTATTTTTGGCATTTCTTTTTTTGCATTTTACTTTATAAAACTAAGCAATCACCCAGATTCCTTTTATCTTTTTTACTTTATTATTTTTCTGACAAGAGTTATAATATTCGCGTCGCTGCTTTCGGTAACATTAATCGCAGTCGAGAGATACATCTACGTCTTCAAGCCGTTTGTGCATAACACAAGACTGACATCGCAATCAACTGCTGTTACCTTATGTTGTTTATGGCTCGTGTCCATTGCTATAGTGGCTATCATTTCGTTTGTTGAAAATGGTGATGCATCAAAAGCAGCTGGGACAATTTTATTTTTTTCTGTATCAGGTATAATTATCTATAGTTATACTAAGATTTTGTTACGATCCCGGAGCGTTCGTCGGCAAATACAAACAGAAGCAGCAAGATTTGGGCAGCAAAGAGTTACTGAAAAGGAGAGAAGCCTTCTTCTTGTCGGTGGATTCATAATCATTTCATTCTTTGTCTGTTACTCGCTTCCTTTTTCACGACCCATTATCAAACTTTTTGGAGTTAAAAGTTTTGTGCTAAGGCATCTTATCTGTTGGGAATGGGCCACTGCGATGGCAAATTCACTTTTCAATCCCTTGATAACCTGCATTTTCAACCCTCCCACGCGAAAAAAGATGTTCAAAATATTGACATGTCGATGCAAACGTTGAAGATGAGACTCCTGGAGCAAGTTTAATTACCATTTTATTAAGGTTATCGTTCTTATGAACAAAATGAGGGTGGTGCTCTTTCATTAACTGGACTATTTAATTTTTTGGGCTGTAGGTGTGCCAATCTCAAAGAGGATCAGAGATAAAGCCCAAACCAGTTTTGAGGGGCGTGAGAAGAAAATAGAATGGCCTTTAGCCACCGACTAGCAACACCTTATTCGTGCAAAAGTGGAAAGCAATTTGGCCATCAAAAAATGCACGAAGAGAATGAAATACAGTGATAACGTGCCAACAAAAACCTGGGAATACCAAGACATGCGTTGGCTGGGTAGGGTTGCGAAACTATTGCTCTCCACAGTCCAACTTCAGGGTGTCTGGCAATGTGTAAGGAAGAATCTATACCAACATAAAGTTTATATTCTCAAGGCCAATGCACACTTCTACGCTTGTTGCTTTTGACTTATAAAAGACACAATGCATTGCTTACTCTAGCACGGCTACAATGAGCACAAACTCCATGATCGTTTTATCTGTGTCAAATGCATTAGCTTAAGAGGCAGTGACCAAATGCATTAGCCATCTAGTGACCAAATTCAATATCCCATTTGCATCTCCAAACAGTATTTCGAAGATCATATCAAAGTTGAACAATTCTAAAGCAAATTGTCTGGATGAGCTATCGGTGAAGACCATCAAATATTTCTGTAAATCATCAGCATTTGTAAAGAGTCTTTCTGAAATTATCAATTGTTTCTTCAAAACTGGCTGCTTTCCTAACATTTGGAAAAAAGCAAGAGCTGTTCTTGTTTTCAAATCTGGAGACATTCGTAATATCGATAACTATAGGCCAATATCGGTGCTATGCTGCCTTAGCAAAATAATTGAGAGAGTTACATTCAACCACATCTATTCGTTCCTGATAAAAGAAAGCCTGTTACATACATTTCAATCTAGATTCACACTGTTTGTACTCAGCAAGGAATCACCTAGGGCCCAATCCAAAGAAAACTAAAGTTATTGTTTTCAGTAATCCATCACAAGCTACTCCTTTTGAGGCAAGATCATCTTTATCAATGAACAATGCTTGCATTGAATATGTAACAAGTTACAAGTGTCTCTGATTCACTCTAGATCAGCATTTGGACCATTCCTTACACATAAAAGTCATGTGCAGAAAGATCAATTACGGCTTACCAATAATGAGACGTGTAAATGAATTTCTCCCCTAAGAGAGTCTGATCCTCCTTGCCAACTCCTTGTTCCTAAACCATTTGGATTATTGCTCCCTATCCTATATAAATTTGAACTGCGGCCAGCTTGACATATTGCTGAAGCTCCAGATCTGACTGTCCCATTTAAAATATGACTGGTCATTCCATTGAACTTTTATGCCTTAAAAAAATATTTTACTCTTTATAATGTGATTAGGATTTTTGCTTGGATTTTAGTTTACTGTATTTTACTTTGTGAACCAGGCTGTAAACAAGTTTTTAACTTAGCCATATTATTTACGTTAAATAATTTAATATATACATACATACATATATACATTTTAAACATACTAACCCCAGTCTTCCTTTATATCGAAATAGTTATAGAGGTCGATGATTCTATAGGAAGATAAACTTAGCTGCGAACCATTAGGAGACTTTAGAAATCAAAATGAGAGACCTTAGGTAGTGACGAGGTTGGCGATAAAAATGTTTTTGTTTACCTTGAAATTTAAAATTACGAAAACTGAGCTTTTATTTCCATTGAAAACGAAGGGCAAATCATGCCATGGAAATGGAATTGTTTATCTGAAAATCCCTCGAAATCCTTTTGTTTTGGTGGAAATCTCGTGCAACATTTTGCTAGAGTAGATTGTCACTTGATCATATTAACGCATACACCAAATGGTGATTTGTCCTACAATGCATGCCAAAAGTCTTGGAACACTGACATCAATTTCCAAGGTCAAAACCAATCATCCCCTTCTCCCCCACGGAACAATGTTGGTTTACTATCAAACGGGTTAGGATTTTAGGAAGCACTTTTATTTGCGCTTCTTTTATGATATTTCTCTAAATCATCAACATTGTTTTAGGGAGAAGGGAACGGAAGTAGAAATTTTTTTTCATGAACGGAATGAAAGATATCAAATGCAGCGTAAATTGGTGCGTGTTCCAAGTACTTTTGGTAGGCATTGTACCTACAGTGTCAAGCAGTTTTTCCGAGTCTTTTCCCCGATCTACCATTCCCTGTTTTTGTAATAGCCGTCTGAAACTCTTGAAATTGCGTCCTAAGTTGGTAGCCAAAACTTTTCCGTACGATTTTTTTTATTTTAATGTATGCGGACTGCAAGCAGCAAGCAAACAACCAAGCAAGCAAGGAAGTTAGCAAGCAGAAAAAATCAAGCAAGGACATATGCAAAAAAGAAAACTAGTGAGCAAGCATACAATCCAGCAAGCAAGCAAGCTAGCAACCAATCGAACAGGCTTGTAAGTAATCAAGCAAGCAACCAATTTAAGCAACCAAGCAAGCAACTAAGCAAGCAAGGAAGCTAGCAAGCAGAAAGAATCAAGCGAACAGGCTTGTAAGTAAGCAAGCAAGCAACCAAGCGAACAGGTTTGCAAATATGCAAGCTAGCAACCAAGCAGCAAGCAAGCAACCAAGCAAGCAACTAAGCAAGCAAGGAAGCTAGCAAGCAGAAGGAATCAAGCAAGGACATATGCAACTAAGCAAACTAGTAAGCAAGCATACAATCCAGCAAGCAAGCAAGCTAGCAACCAAGCGAACAGGCTTGTAAGTAATCAAGCAAGCAACCAATTAAAGCAACCAAGCAAGCAACTAAGCAAGCAAGGAAGCTAGCAAGCAGAAAGAATCAAGCGAACAGGCTTGTAAGTAAGCAAGCAAGCAACCAATTTAAGCAACCAACCAAGCAATCAAGCAAGCAATCATGCAGCAAGCAAACTAGCAAGGAAGCTATGGATCAAATTAGCAAGTAAATTATATGGCAATGATGCAGTTATAAGTGAGCAAAGCAAAGTATGGCTTACGCGTATACACAATTTTTGATATAAGAATAGAGTCGATAAAAATATTAAGACTCAAAATTGCTAAAATTTATAAAAAATATTAAAAATAATGCAAGGGAGAAGCTTCAAATGGACTTGAATTCTTAATTTATTGTAGTTTTCTCACAAAGCAAAATAACAGTCACATTTTTGCTTTATATATGTTTTGATATACAATTATCCGCTCTGTGAGTAATTCACTTTTAATGTTCTGTTATCGTTTGAGCTTATGATGAGGCAACACGTCAAAAAAGATTTTAACTTTTTCATTGATCTTACATCTTGTGTCGGGCAAGAATAACTTGCGATTAATCTTAGGCTCAAAATGAAGGCTCAAAAAGTGAAGTGTGTAGTCTTAACCAAGTCATGAAAATTAACCCGTGCAGTCCAAGCAATACACAGTAAAAAGGTTCATGGGCAGCAATGCCCAATAAATCTGTCTGCAAGATTAGAACCCCTTACAAAATTGACGTATAGCTTTAGGACAAACGTATTCACTTTCATTGATAATTGGTCATTTTTTGGAAAGGGTTCAATTATATTTTCTCGAGGGTCTCGGAGGCCTGGATACGATATTTTAAGTTAGTTTTTGTTGCTTAGAGGTTGAAATTGTTTATGCAGGTGGGTATATTTATAACACTGAATCATTTATTCTTCTTAAAAGCATCAAATTTTTTTGAACTGCCGCACTGAGATCAATTAGATAAGAACATCAACAAGGTCTGGTGATTTATGACATTTCTAGATAATTTACCTTGAAGCAAAGTTGTGTTCAATGAAAACATCATAGCAATTGTGCACAAAAAACTGAATGTTTACAATCATATCGACTTGAAAATTAACACGAATACAAAATAAAACTAGTTTCAAATTTGCAGAGATAACAAACTTTTTTCTATTTTTAAAGAAAAGTGCTTTTTACATGATTGTATTAATGGAGAAAGTCAAAGATTAATCAGTTGATTTGCTCTTGACCACTTTTCGCGCATTTTACAAGGTAATAGACAGTTTTTCATTTTGAAGCTATGTTTGGTTTTTGTTTCTCTAATCAGTAGATTCAGCATTTACATTTGAAGCAATAAATTTCAGTCTGTTTTGCATGGTTACCGCATCATTAGCAACAAATCTATTTAAACATTCGATTTCTTGGGAACATCTGGTCATTATTCAGAACTTAGTGAACTGGACAGGTAGATTTTCTAAATCAGACCATGAACAACACGACGTCCTATATAATAAACAACTACACATGTGTCATTTTCAGTATGGCTCTGGCAATACCAACCACCTTGCTGAACCTCGCTCTTATCATCGCCATACTTAAGACAAATGCACGAAAAGAGCCGTCTCTGATGTTGGTACTAAATTTGGCATTCACAGACTTTGGTGCTGGTATTTTTGGCATTTCTTTAGTTGCATTTTACTTTTTAAAATCACGCATTCAAGCAGATTCCTTTGATTTTTTTCCTGTGGGTTTAAATCTGGCTAGAATTTTCGGACTTGCGTCGTTGCTTTCGGTAACATTAATCGCAGTCGAGAGATACATCTACGTCTTCAAGCCGTTTGTGCATAACACAAGACTGACTTCGCAATCAACTGCTGTTATCTTATGTTGTTTATGGCTTGTGTCCATTGCTATAGTGGCTATCTTTTCGTTTGCTAAAGATACTGTTGCATCAAATGCAATTGTGACAATTTTATTATTTTCTGTATCAGGTATAATTATCTATAGTTATACTAAGATTTTGTTACGATCCCGGAGGGTTCGTCGGCAAATACAAACAGAAGCAGCGAGATTCGAGCAGCAAAGAGTTACTGAAAAGGAGAGAAGCCTTCTTCTTGTCGGTGGATTCATAATCATTTCATTCTTCGTCTGTTACTCGCTTCCTTTTTCACGACCCATTATCAAACTTTTTGGAGTTGAAAGTTTTGTGTTTAATTATCTTATCTGCTTGGAATGGGCCACTACGATGGCAAACTCACTTTTCAATCCCTTGATAACCTGCATTTTCAACCCTCCCACGCGAAAAAAGATGTTCAAAATATTGACATGTCGATGCAAACGTTGAAGATGAGACTCCTGGAGCAAGTTTAATTATCGTTTTATCAAGGTTATCGTTGTTATGCACAGCATGAGGGTGGTGCTCTCTCATTAACTGGACCATTTAATTTTTTGGGCTGTAGGTGTGCCAATCGTAAAGACGGTCACAGATGAAACCCAAACTATTTTTGAGGGGCGTGAGAAGAAAATAGAATGGCCTTTAGCCACCGACCAGCAGCACCTTGTTCGTGCAAAAGTGGCAAGCCATTTGGCCATGAATAAATGCACGAAGAAAATTAAATAGAGAGATAACGTGCCAACAAAAACCTGGGAATACCAAGACATGCGTTGGCTGGGTAGGGTTGCGAAACCATTGCTCTCCACAGACCAACTTCAGGGTGTCTGGCAATGTTTGAGGAAGAATCTATACCAACATAAAGTTTATATTCTCAAGGCCAATGCACACTTCTACGCTTGTTGCTTTTGCCTTATAAAAGACACAATGCATTGCTGACTCTAGCACGGCTACAATGAGCACAAACTCCATGATCGTTTTATCTGTGCCAAATGCATTAACTTAAGAGGCAGGCGCACCCTGTCACATATTAAACGAAATGATAATAAATTCTGATATAACTTCATCTAAGTTTTATTTGTTTTTCTTTCGTAGAAATATCCGTTATCTATTTCTCCTTTTATAATCATTTCATTGTTAGTGAATTTTCATGTTAAGCCATATACAATACAATATTTGGAGTTAGTACCCACAGAGCAACGTAGTCATATGGCTTTCCTGCATCAAGACAATTCCTGTCTTTTCTCAATTAGCCATAATTATCTTGACGAAAGCATTAAATATCTTTTCTTGATTTAATTGTTAGATCATTAGTCCTATCTATGGTAAGTCGAAAAGACTTGGCTGGTTCTGTCTTGCTGGTTTTTAGGTTATGTACACTAGGGTATCAAAAGTATTGCACCACCTTGTTCAAAATGGCGGCACTTTTTGTAAACTTTTTGGCAGTACAAAACATCTGAATGCAAGAACTGGGTGAAATAGGCGTATTTTGTAGCAAATTTCGGCGGGAAAAAGTTGCAAATTTTGCTGACGCCATGGAAAACTTAGTTAGAAATGTTTAAATTACGCAAGTACATTTTGGTTTGTAAAAATGTAGAGCATGCCTAAGGAAGAAAAATTGTCAAATGAGAGGCGAGTTGCTATGAAATATTTACGGGGAAGTGGTCTTCAATGTTCAAAAAAATGTTGACCAAGATAGATGCAGCCACATAACAGCGGTGGGAAATTAAAAAAGATTCCTCGAGAGTGTTACAGTAGTAAAGAAACCAAGAAGTGGGCGACCAAAAAAAAATTGATGTTAGAGGGTAACGAACTTGTCGGTTTTATTTCACTGCGTTTACACCTAGGGGCAGTAAAAGAAATGAAACTCGATACTGGGCAAGTCTTTGCAGCTCAAAATCCGTCCACAGAAAATATAATGGGTGTTTTGAACAAATACAAAAGAACAATTCACCTGAGTAAAGGGAAACCATTTTTACAAAGAATTATTTCCAAACAAAAGAAATTATGGATGTTTTGCTTTCGACCAATTGCCATTCGCCAATTAAAAACAGAATTAATTTGCCTAACAGTAGCTTTCGATCATTCATGCGCCATTTCTCCTCCTTCGAGGTGGTGCACTTTTGATACCCTAGTGTATTTGGTTGATGAACTTTGGAAGCAACTTTCTTTCTTTTTTTATCACTCTTGTTATTCATTGGTTTGCACAAAATTTAGCAATGTCAGCTCAGCAAAAACCTGAAACGTTTCTGCAATTTTGCATTTATTCAAAGATCATCTCCTCGAGGCCTATTATCAATATTTGTGTCATCTTGCTTAATAAAAAAATTGGATGAAACTACAGAAAGTATGTACACATAACATAATAGAACTTTTTTATGTCGTCAGTTTGTATCAAGCTTTCTATCTATCTTCATGAATTTGCGCACAAATTTATCATACAAATTGCTGACATTTTATATGCTGAAAATGAAGAATGAATTTGACTTTGCGAAGAGAGTTTCACAATATACCTTTTAAGATTCAAAATATGTTAAACATGGAATGAAAATTGAAAATTTTCGGACGAAAAAGTTTCAGCAAAAGAACTTCGGTAAAAACTTTCGGACGCAATTTAGAGAATTTCGGACAGAAAAAGCTTTCAGACAAACACTTGTTGCATGATGCAAAAACATTTGATAAAATCAGCTGTCATAGGTAATAGACTTGAACTAACTTCATCAGTGTAATGAAAAAGATGGGGGGCAAATAGCAAGTCTAAAAATGCATCATAGCCCTTGCACACTGCCTGGGAAAGGAGCTATTTGCAGAATCTGTTGTCTTGCTCCCATCATTTTCTCCTTTGCCGACTGCTTTTCGATTACTTCATTTTCCCGTGTCGACGTTTTGCTGCGTTGAAAACATTTCAACTATTAGTGGCCTTCTTTTGGAAGTAATCGGAAATTGACATTTTCAAAACATTTTTTTAGGCCCGATGAAATACGTCAGAGTTCCCTTAAGTGAAAAATCAAAACTTTCATCCTAAATTTTTTCATTTGATCATAAGCAGTAGCGACTAGAGAATATGCTTCCTCTGCCCAAACCAATGCAAAATGCTATCTTGAGAACAAAACAATTTAACGAGAAAATTTATAGTTGTCTTTGTGGCAATCCGTTAAACCTCAGTACGTTAAATTTATTATTATCATTTTAACAGACTTTGCAGAACAATAATGTGAAGCTTAATACTGTGAAGAAACTTTTTAAATTATCAATTATTCATACGAGAGCTCTTGAAGAAGACCCGTCTGCAGTAGCTTATTACAGTTAACAGCAAAATCATTTACCACGCTGAATTTCAAGAGCCGCATCTTTCTTTCTTGATTGAGGTAAAATGATGGAAGATTACGTTTTCAATGAAAAATAATCATCCATCGTCATTTTCCCGTGCATGACTGGAAATTGTTCCAAGTAAAGTTATTAAGATATCGGTCAAAAAGAAGAGGTATGTTCCTCTACTAGAGGTATTCCTAAGAACTATAAATTGGAAACAAACTTAGGAAGTCGGTTTGCCGTTGACAATATTTCCCTATCTAATAGCAACACGAGAATCGAATTTAATAGCAACACCAGTATCGAAATTGACAACAAATTCCATGAAAAATGAGAAATCGATAGCGAGAGTAATGTGCAGCTAGTGATGATTGAAGATAAAAGCCATGAAACGGAACCATAGGAAAAAAGTCGTTAAAAATTAAAACCAGAAATGAGATGCATGCATCAATGCCTCAAGCATAGTTTGCATCATGTTTTTGTGTCATGTTATATAGTTAAGGTTTATAAGAAGAAGGAAAGGTATTAGCAAATTAATTTCTTTGTATTTTTCTTTTTCTTAGAATATAAATCTTCCGGACAGAAAGCTTCCGGTCAACGTCAGATTCTGGAGGAATAAAGTTTCGGACAAGTTTATGTCCGAATCTTTGATCGTCAGAAACATTTCGCTTTTAATGTAGCATGAAGGCTTAAATGTTATTCGATCTTGCATCAAATTGTTTAAAGTGTTCGGGAAATCGACCTACAAAATCAAGGTATCTTGCACCAACCCAAGTCTTCATTTTCATCGAAATAATTAAAGAGATCGATAATTTAAGAGGCAGATCAACTTAGCTGCGAAAAATTAGGAAACTTTCAAAATAAAAGTGAAAAACTTTAGGTAGTGACGAGGTTTTGTTAACCTTGAAGTTTTAAATTATGAAGACTGAGCTTTTATTTCCATTGAAAACAACGGGCGGATCATACTATGGAAATGGGATTGTTTTATCTGAAAATCCCTCAAAATTCTTTTGTTTTGGTGGAAATCTCGTGTAACATTTTGCTAGAGTAGATTGTCACTTGATCATATTAACCATATGGATTAAAGCATATACTAAGTGGCGATTTGTCCTACCCACAGTCTCAAGCATTTTTTCCTTCCCCGATTCCCCATTCTCGGGTTTTGTAATAGCCGTCGAAATTCTCGAAATTGCATCCGATTTTAACGAACGCAAGCAAGCAAGCAAGCAAGCAAGCAAGCAAGCAAGCAAGCAAGCAAGCAAGCAAGCAAGCAAGCAAGCAAGCAAGCAAGCAAGCAAGCAAGCAAGCAAGCAAGACAGCAAGCAAGCAAGCAAGCAAGCAAGCAAGCAAGCAAGCAAAGCAGCAAAGCAAGCAAGCAGCAAGCAAGCAAGCAAGCAAGCAAGCAAGCAAGCAAGCAAGCAAGCAAGCAAGCAAGCAAGCAAGCAAGCAAGCAAGCAAGCAAGCAAGCAAGCAAGCAAGCAAGCAAGCAAGCAAGCAAGCAAGCAAGCAAGCAAGCAAGCAAGCAAGCAAGCAAGCAAGCAAGCAAGCAAGCAAGCAAGCAAGCAAGCAAGCAAGCAAGCAAGCAAGCAAGCAAGCAAGCAAGCAAGCAAGCAAGCAAGCTAGCAAGCAAGCAAGCAAGCAAGCAAGCAAGCAAGCAAGCAAACAAGCAAACAAGCAAGCAAGCAAGCAAGCAAACAAGCAAACAAACAAGCAAGCAAGCAAGCAAGCAAGCAAGCAAACATTTTAGAACATACTTAAGCTTTTCGTCGGACACTCTTCAGAGCATAAAACGTCAGAACACAGATCAAAACACTATGCTAGGAAATATATTACCTTATCTAAAAAGGTTGATCAGAAACGCGAGCACATGACTGTTGTGGTTGCCCAATCAGTACCGCTTGCCTATTTAAAATGTTACCGATGGAGTTCTCAAAAACGTTTCGGGCACATCCATTTCAGCCCCTCCACTTTTAGAATTTTGCGCTGTCACTGGATCGGGCTTTACCAATAATCCAAAACTTGTCGCCATAATAGTTTTTGACACAATCTGGGTTATCCAGTAAATGCTGCCTGATAGCAGAATCCCATGTTTTAGCTGTAGTTTTTGAACTGTGAGACCGAGGTGGCTGCTCTAATTGGGGGATGGGTTTTGTTTCTAATGCTAAAAGGGACTTGCTGTTTCATTCTATGCCCCAATCTTTGGGCGGTGCGTCCTACGTAGCCAGAATCACAATGGCACGTAAATTCATAAATAACTGAACTTTTTTGGGTGGTAGGAACGCAATCCTTTTGAATGGATGGAAGGGCATTTTTGGTACTGTAAACAATGTGCGGATTAACAGCAAAGAAACATTTTGTAATGGCCTGTTTTATTTGACCTTCAAATCGCAAGGAACTTTTACCGATCCAGGGTGGTTTTAGATAAACCAGGCACTTTTGCGGACCAAATTTTACTTCGGCCGAAAAACTTGCGACTTTCTCCTTAATGTAAACCGTAATGACATCTTTTGGATAGCCGTTCTCTAGAAAGATCTTCTTCAGTTTGTGAAGTTCCGAGTTGAGTTTTGACTTGGAACAAATCATCAGTGCCCTGTGAGTTAACGTTTTGATAAGGTTTTGCCTAAATTTGATAATTTATGGCTAATGCCTACCAAGCCTCGAAAGTTTACCAACGCAGTTGAAGCACTTTACAGTGAAAAGGTCCATGGGGAACAATGCACAATAAATCTGATGGCTAGATTGGAACACCTTACAAAATTTGAAATGCAGCTTAAGGACAAACGTATTCACTTTAATAAATAATTGGCAATTTTTCTTGGAAAGGGTTCAATTATATTTTCTTCAAGGTCTCAGGGGCCTGAATACAAGCTGGTTGTTAGAAAAAGGTAGATAATGCTAATGCAGGAGGGTGTATTTATGATCATATATTTTATTCAAAACTCAAAATCTATGAACTGGTGCACTGTCGTCGATTAGATAGGAATATTGAGAAATCTGGTGATTTAGGCCATTGGATCTCGATGAAGCAAAGAAGCAAATGTGTGTTTAATGCAAAAGTTATTATAATTTTCCACAAAAAAACTCAATATTTACAATCATATCAACTTAAATCTATGAAAATTTTACCGCATATTGATCTTAATAAAAAATGCAATAATTACAACTAGTTTTAAATTTGCATTTCACTCATAGCTAACTACTCAAGTAAACAAAATATTTTATATTTTACAGAAAAGTGCTCTTTCATGATTGTAGTAATTGAAGAAATTCAAGGCATGATCCTTTGGTTTGCTCTCGACAACCATTTACCCATTTAACAATTTAATATACATATTTTCGCTTTGAAGTTATGTTTGGTTTTGGTTTTTCTAATCAGTTAAAACTACATTTATATTGAAGCAATAAATTTCAGTCTGTTTTGCATGGTTACCGCATCATTAGCAACAAATCTAGTTAAACATTCACTTTCTTGGGAACATCTGGCCATTATTCAGAACTTAGTGAACTTGAACAGGCAGATTTTCTAAATCAGACCATGGAAAACACAACATCCAATATAATAAACGATTACATATGTGCCACTTTCAGTATGGCTCTGGCAATACCAACCATTGCATTGAACCTCGCTCTTATCATCGCCATACTTAAGACAAATGCACGAAAAGAGTCGTCTCAGATGTTGGTACTAAATTTGGCATTCACAGACTTTGGTGCTGGTATTTTTGGCATTTCTTTATTTGCATTTTACATTTTAAAATTAAGCATTCAAGCAGATTCCTTTAACTTTTTTCTTGTGGGTTTAAATCTGGCTAGAATTCTCGGACTTGCGTCTTTCCTTTCGGTAACATTAATCGCAGTCGAGAGATACATCTACGTCTTCAAGCCGTTTGTGCATAACACAAGACTGACTTCGCAATTAACTGCTGTTACCTTATGTTGTTTATGGATCGTGTCCATTGCTGTAGCAGCTATCTTTTCGTTTGCTGAAAATACTGTTGCATCAAATGCAATTGCGTCAATTTTATTTTTTTCTGTATCAGGTATAATTATCTATAGTTATACTAAGATTTTGTTACGATCCCGGAGGGTTCGTCGGCAGATACAAACAGAAGCAGGGAGATTCGAGCAGCAAAGAGTTACTGAAAAGGAGAGAAGCCTTCTTCTTGTCGGTGGATTCATAATCAGTTCATTCTTCGTCTGTTACTCGTTTCCTTTTTCACGACCCATTTTTCAAATGTTTGGAGTTGAAGATCGTCGGCCTAAGTATCTTATCTGCTTGGAATGGACCTCTGCGATGGCAAATTCACTTTTCAATCCCTTGATAACCTGCATTTTCAACCCTCCCATGCGAAGAGAAGTTTTCAGAATATTGACATGTCGATGTAAACGCGAGAGTTAAAAACCCAGGAGAAAACAGTGTATACAAAAGCCTGTTAAACTAGCGATATCCAATATCGAACGAAAGTAAATCTTGATTCAATTGCTGTTAAAGTTGGTTGTTCATCTCTTTACAAAAGGAAATTGATTTTCTTAAATAGATAAGTGATACATGATAATAATAATGGAAACATTTCATTTTCAATTCAACTTAAACTACAACTACAAATCTCACTATTGCAAGGTAATTTGCAATTGGCTAGCCTGGTTTTACAAGAAAAAACTATAACAATCGTAAGGTAAAAGGGAAAAACTGAGAAAAATAAAATAAAACAACTAAAGTTAAAAAGGGTGTAATTCCGGATTTGTCCATGGCTTATTTTTGCAACAAAATATGTAGTACGTAGTACGAATGGCAATGTTGGAAAGTTTAGAAATGAGATACTGTTTTTGTTGCTGATCGATGGAGAAAGAGTCACACATTTTGAAGAATGAATTGCGTTTTGAAAGGATTGTCCAGACACAAAAAGCTGATGATGATCTGCACACATGACTTTTTTTATTTTATCTGTCATGTCATTTTGGAATATGTTCCATTGGAATATGAGCCTTGTGGGCAACCTCTTTTTGCTTCTATCCAGCCACTTCTGATGTTCCCTATCTTTACACGATTTTGTCTATCCTCAAAGTAGGATCTTTCAGATACATTTTTCAAGTTAATGTGTGGCCCTCAACTTTGTTGGGCAATGTTCAGGGTGAACCGGGCAAACGATTCCAACATATTACTGAACATTGACACGTGACCAGGTAACTATAATCGAGCAATGTCTTTCTTCCAAAAAATAAATCACGTTACAGTACTTATTCAATTATCCGGTCCTCTTGGGACACAGGATTTTAAGATTCGTGCTGATAATCCGATATTCCGGATAATTGAAAATAAACGAATAATGGCAGAAACGAGCGTAAATAAAAAAGACGAGTGCTGTGAAAGTTTGTTTCTAAGCACACATTACAATCTAATGCACCTAATACTCTCAAAATACTTATATAATATATAAAATGGAAAGCAAGAAAACGCTTTCGATAAATTATCAAAAATTCCAAAACTTTTTCCCAAGGTTCTTCACATTTTTTACGGACCGGATAATCGAAGTCCGGATAAAGGGTGGGTCGGATAATTGAATAATTACTGTTCTTATCTTGCTATTGTTCTATCCGTTTACTTCTTCCTGCAAAGATTTCTTATTTCTTATAGGTGGAATTGCTGACGTTCAAACAAAATATCATTTTTCTGTGGCCTAGTTTGCACGCTTCTTTTACTGTGTAAATCCCCAATTTCCTCGCGACTCGACAGTTTCAAGATTTTGCGATAGCGTGGTGTCAATGAGGGCCACAGAGGGACAAAAATTATTCTTATTGTCGGCTTGAAGCTGCAAGTAGTTGTCAACGCTATATTCAGGGATAAAAAACTTCAGGGAAATGTTAAGGGCGTTTGGCTGGACTTTATAGAAAAAGTATCGGTTTAATTAATAAAATATCATGAGTATCTATTACACAAATATTTCTTTGACAGTATTTTGATAATCTACTTGATTATATAAAAAGAAACAAATTTCCAGAATTACAAGCCCTCTATTTACTTTCCGAACCATAAATGTTTTGGTCATGTTTTCAAACTACTCAGGCTAGACTGTTAAAACTCTGGGTTGATTTGGTTAATAATGCTGAAGGTTGTTTAAGTTCTGCAATCAAGCAAACAGTCAATCAATCAATCAGTCAAATCGATGAGTCAATCAATCAATCATAGCGATCAATCAGTCAATCAGTCAATCATAACAGTCAATCATAGCATCATAGCAGTCAATCAGTCAATCAAACATTTAATCATCAATCAATATTGATCAGCCAACCTTGAATACAAGCATGTGATGTGAAGTTAATTTAATTAGTTGTTACTCCCTATTGTTAATATATCTTAGTTTCAAGTTTTTTTAATGCTGCAGGTGTTAAGTATTGTTAGATCTCATTTAGGATTGATTGATGATAAAAATGACATCAAAAAAATTAAATGGGAAGTCAGAGGGTATTTTTTGAGAAATATTCACTTAAAGAAGCATAATAAAGATATCAAAATGAGCTTAGTGTAGCATTGATTAAACACAAAAATTTCTTAGACGGAAATATGCATAGTTTACTATTGCATCTGATTTCAGAAGTAAGTCGCTATACAACCCAAGGTGATCATTTTGTGCAGTTATTGGGACACGTTTTTGAATCTTCTCAAACGTTTTGCCAAGATTTTGCTGCTGAGAAGTCCAATACAAGTAGAAAATAGTCAAAGTTTGACTAAACACAGATTCAGAGAACTATCTTCTTTTCATTAAAGCCACTAAATCGCTTTATTTTTTCTTGAATATTTCTTCAGTGGCGAACTGGCCTACCGGGATACCGGGAAGTTTCCCTGTCAAAAGATGACTTTATTATGGTACTTGCAATAGATCTCGCCCTTCATAAAAAGTGCTGCTTCAACATGCCTAAGCCTGAAGAAGTTAATCAAGAAAACGTTTCAAGTCTAATAAGGTCAAGATAAGAAGTAAAAGATCATGAACCCTTGGTAGCAAAGCTTCTAAAAAATCTAGTCGAACAGTTACACATTTAAGGCGTAGAAGAAAAACGAAACATGAACAACGGAGAAATGTTTGAATAGAAAATGAAACATAGAGTGAAAACAGAAGAAGGAGAAAAGGAGTAGAAGCGACCGACTGATTAGCCTTAATCTCAGATAGGGAGTGATTGTGGTTGTCAGGGTTTTGAAAGTGGTAGCGGAAATAGCTTGAATAGCAACGAAAACATTTAGAAACCCCTCCTCCAGGGACGTTTCGAGGCTTCAATGTGGCACGGCTGTTTCATATGGGCACACTACGTAATCCTTCATCAAGGATCTCAGTTGCTAACAGAAAAAGAAAATTATCACATCGATATAGGGTACTCGTTGCAGCGTTGTTTTGTATATGGAAGCAGCAAGTTTAGAAGAATGGGATGAGCAGGGTTGGACGTCACTACGGAAGGGATTGGTCCAAGCAGTTGGGAGAAGGGAGAGTCGTGGGGTCCCTTCATTTTGTTTAAGGAGGTTTGGATGGTTAGGGTGGGAATGATTATGGTTGGGCGTGGTGATAGAAGAGAAGGATTGAATGGGGCTGACTAGCTTGACTTTAAAAAGGTTCGATTATGGGAACTTTTCGATTTGATTTTGCAAAATAAAACAGAGCTTCTTAATCTCTTCTATGTTTCTATTTTATTGTGAAACTGTTTTCAACATCTCGTGCTGAAAATTTTATACTCAAACGTTGCAAGACCTTTCAAATGTCAGCATGGGTGGCGCCAGACGGGGTGGGGGAGCCTCAGCCCCGCCCCTTCCATTCTTTCGCAAAAAGTGTTTTTAACAAAATAAAAAGAATAAAAGAAAAGGAATAGAATAAAAGTAAGATAAATCCTGCAATTGCTTAATTTCCAAAGAATAAGAGGTCTATGGGGCCTTATAAAGTAATGGAATCAATCAAACGTACTAAAAGCATGCCTTAAAAATTGGAAAATGTTTTATATTATTGCAAGAAAATCAATGCAAGAAATATTCTAAAATGTATTTTACGGTTATCTAAAGGGTGTTGTCGCAAAAATTTTCTGCTCGCTTCGCTAGCAGGGAGACCTTTTCTTTCACTTGCACCTAGAGCCTCCGACGACTTATCGCCGGCCCTTCCAATGTACCATTAGCATAACGATTGCCCCATAAAATCATAGGCATTATATATCGTGAAGTATATTAGTGCGTTTTTCAAATAATGGTATTTTAGTCTAATTTTAGTCTTTTCGGGCCCCTAAAGGTCGATTTCGCGGTGAGGAGTATCATTCTAGTGCTCCCTAGCATTTCTCTAATCTTTTTTATGTCAATTCTGAAGCAGAATGGAAAGAATAACAGTAATTCTGAAACAATGAGCTGCGATGTACCTTAACAATGAGTTCAGATATTTTAAGTTCTATTTATTATCTAGCTGAATGCCTAGTGACTTGACCGTTTCTTCTAAATATCTGCATTCGTTTGGTCCTTTCAAAACAGGGTATGGGATATTTCGAGATTAGGTATTATATGGTTTTGTTTTAGCAATGTCAAAGCTATTCCAGCTTTGGCTACCAGCACCTCAACTAAATTGGGTAGATAAAGCGTTGTCTTTAGAAAAATCACGTAGAGATTTTTCATTTAGCTGAAAGAACTTTTGATTATTTCCTTTTTCAGTTGTTTTTTCGGATTGAGAAGGCTTCAGAGTCATTTTTGAACTAATCTACACTCGTTCAAGAAGACATTATCGCCCCGGTCGGCGACAGGTCGTTCCTTCATAACTTTTACTCTGTTTTGCCGGTGAGTGCGAATATTTGGTGAAAAACCAAGCTTTCTTCTTAGGGCACAATTTGTAATTCCGTATTTCAATAAAGTATGCCTAATTTAATTTTTGAGCTGATTTTGGTCACAAAACTTCAGAGTCACTCACTAATTTTACTCCTTTAAAATTGACAAACAAGTTTTTTCGCAAAACCTGCTAATGTTCTTTGGTTCCTATATTAAAACTTTTTTTGACCTGCCTGTTCTCAACTTTTTCTCCAGTAAACTGCTTTTTTACATAAGTTGCAAATTCTTTAGGTATATAACTTCATGCAGTCCACTTGCTTTGCAATTTCATCATATGAATGACCTGCCTGGCGTAAAAACTTTATGACCACTTGCTTAGCTTCATCCATATTTTGTGTTTTTACCAGTGCCCAAAGATGAGCATTTTTTGCGCTATTGAGAAAATTTTTTCCAGTAAACTTTCTCCAAACAAAATTTTTGCTTGTTTGTGAATTTTATTTCGCTTATTTCCTGACGCCATCGTTTTATTTTGTCGCCAAAATTTGATCTTGCTTTTTCACTAACATGGCGTTTGCAAAAATTAGGCCCAAAATTTTGCCCGATCGTTCGAATACTTTTGGGAGGGAAATTTCAAGGAGGCTTTTTGCAGTTCAAAAAGTTTGCGGCTACGTCAAATTTTGAGACTTGAAACTGTTAAAGAACATTTTCTACTGTCATTTTTAAAACAAATGCTCTAAATAGATTGACGTTTTGATTGGTCGTTGTTTTGCTTTCGACCAATTGCCAGTCGCCACTTAAAAACAGAATTAATTTGCATAACAGTAGCTTTCGATCATTCTTGCGCCATTTCTCCTCCTTCAAGGTGGTGCAATACTTTTGATACCCTAGTGTATAAATATAAAAACAAAATATAAATTAACCAGACAAGCCTCATAAAATTCACTAGTTAAGCATAGGAGTCAATAAAGTGCGCTTTTAATTTAGATCGAAAAACAGAAATTGAAGCAGCAACTCGTTGAAAAAGCGGAAGAGTATTCCATAATTTGGAGCCAAAATATTGTACTCTTTTGAGTTCATAAAGGGTTAAAAGGAATGCCAGTGAAAATGCTACTTCCATTATTCCTGTCCTTTGTCATAAATTCATGGAAAAAGGTAGGAAAACGGTGTACTATCTACACAAGTTGTTTGCGCACAAAAGTCATTGGTATATAATTTTGCTGACCCTAAACAAACGTAGAGAGTTCAGTGGTGTAGTTTGATCTTCAAGACAAGGAGGGGGGCCTAGGGTTACCTAGTAGAATTTATTGAGAAGACATAAGAACTTTAAGGATATTAATACTTGATTGTTCTATAGTTCTTTTAAAGGACTCGTTTGGTTCTCAAGAAAATAAGTGGTCGAAGCTGTGATTGTAAGAATTTTCAAAGATTGATGTATTCAATATTCACCAACTTCTTTAAAAGCTTGCAGCTGTTTTATCAACGCTTCTGATTCTTTCTCTCCAAGTTGATGTTTATGAAAAGTAAGCTGAACTGAGGGGCAAATCCCTGATTATAATCTCGTACGTTTTTCACAGTTATCCCAAAATAATGCCATCTGATTGATAATCTCGAATACTCTCTTGGGAGTGATTTGCAGGGAGTTTTGTCCCTCGGCCCAAAAATTATGCTTTTTGCTTGCATTATCAAATTAGATTTTGAGTGACATACTGCCTGGCACTATTCACTTTAGAGGCATCAATGTAGCTAGGGTGGTAACATTGGGGAGGGGGGGGCCAAAGCAAGATGAGCAAAGGAAAATTGAGAGTCCACACTCTTTTGAAAGCCAAAAAGCGCCCCTTTCTCAAATATATTTTTTGTTGTTGCTTAGGGAGGGGAGCAAAATAAAAAAATCTAAGTCATGCCCCTTTGCCAGACTGTAAAGTATTTTTCATGCTCAAGAAATTTTTCTCCCGCTTTTAATTGCACGGAAGAAATTTGTGTTGCAATGTAGCAGGTTTATCAGCCTAGTGGTGATGCAGTGTGCTGGATTCCCATGACAAAGCCTGCTGCAACTGTGCAAATTAATCTAAATTTGTAAAATTATGTGGATGGGATTTGACGAAAAAACGCGTTCCCCGCGCTTACCCAAACTGTGCAGACTGGCCCCTTTGACTGTAGGAAAACCTTATTTTGTCCGATAGAATGCCCATGACCATGTAGACAGAGTGGATATGTTAGCCGTGAAAAAGCCTTCAATCGAGTTTCTATGGTGACGCCTTTTATGCTATAATGACTCTTCATGAATACGAGATTGGAAAAAACAGGCTCCAGTTCCAGGGAAGATGGATACATCGTTCTGGGAGGAAGTCTGAAGAACATGATAGATTAAGTGTTCCATTCAAAGATAATGATAGGTTAAATGTACAGATATTGCTATATATTTTGACATATCTTATCAAAGAAATTTCACCTAAAAGCTGTTGTTGTTTATTCATTGGATGCATCTTCAAGTTGGATGGATGAAATTTTATGTGTGATGTTGGGGAAGAAATTTCGTAACGTCTTAATACCGGATGTACTATAGCAGATGTTCGCGAACTGTTCACAAGCCAACAATTGGAACTGCTTTATTGCTGGCTTGGCTAAATGCGCTGTATTTGTGGCTAAAACGAACAAAAGAAGTTAACTGTACGCTAAACGGGGTTGGAAAGAACGCAAGTATTTTTAAGTGACAGGTAAAGAAGATTTCAGAGGTACTTTATCATGGCTTAAGTCAAACTTATGACAATGGGTCAAGGACAATCACGACAAAAATTTAACAAAAGCAGCTATAAAGAAAACGAATATAGTCCTAGAGGATTAGAAGGTCACACGTCGAATGATGTACGCGATTTTCCTAGAGTTCATGGCACAAACAGTGTTACTGCAGTATCCTGCATAAATGGGACGTCGATTTGCATCTCTGGAGGCTCTGGAGGGGTAAATATTTTGAGCTATTTTTCACAATTATAAGGTATAAGTAACTCATTAAGAATAATTTGAATTATATAGGATGTTTGTCCCAAGTAGAAAAAATAATTTGTCAAAAAATGTAAGCATTTACACAATTGTTCGTTTTTTTATAATTCTGATGAAAAAATTCCTTGAAGCAAACTAGTTTGAGATTCATTTGATAAAGATACCTGCTCCCATTTCTATTTTTCTAGTTTGTTTGTAATTTGAAATGCTTCATTGTATGCATATGACTTTTTTTATCATTGAATATTTTGAATTTTTCCATGTCTAAATTCATTCAATGTTGGTAATAAACATTACCATGACTTTATTATTACTTATTATTATTTTTTCTCTTGTTTATTGAGACATTTTATCAGACAAGGCATTATACAAAGTCATTTTTTCTTTTCTTGTAGCAAATCTAAATGTAGGCATACAACACTCTAAATTTGTTTTCTATTTCTTGAAGGCATTGAGTCATGATAAAAGGAGACCGTATACCCAAACACAATCAAGTCCACTGAGTCATGATTTTGTGCTGCAATGCTATTGCTTGACCTGAAACTGGTCATATGAACTCATCTCATTCTGATTAAAAAAGAGCTTACATCAATAGCATGTTGTCAAAAAAAGATGCAGATATCACATGAAGCTACAGCGATCATGCTGAAACCAAATGACCCCGATAGAGAAAGTCTATTTACCATCACTCAATGCTTTTAATTATAACCCATTAAGAAACTTTTACTACCAATTCCTGAAAAAGGTAAGAAATTTAGGTCCATGCTTAGCACATGCAGAGGCTAGTATGCACATCATTGATGATTTTAACCCTTAGCTAAGAAGAGAAAGCTAATTGATAAAATAATTCTTCTTTTCAAAATCAAGTCTTTTCTTTACCTGTGTTTTTTGCATCTTTGCTTCTTGCTCATATTTTACTGAAAACCATTTTTGATTAACATTATTTGCAGAAAATAGGATTATTTGATGTTGGTGCAAGGAAACTGATGGCCAGATGGGATGCCCATGAAAAAGAAATCACAAAGGTTTTCCTATCTTATTTGTGCTCCTTGATCCCTTTTGGCCAAAAGTGTTTTGATGTAGTGCTACAATTTATTATAAAATTGATATATCTAGTGTTGGAGGGTCTGGGCTTGTATTTGTTTTAAAAAGTGAGAGATTGTGGCTGTATAAATTATTTTGAAAATGAAACAAAATAGCAGAAACATAGCATAAATATTACCTTAGTACAATATACCACATGAGGCTCCACAGTTGAAAACAATTGGTTATAGCCTTTTTATTTGACTTTTGAATTTCAATGAAACTTTGCCAATCCAGGGCATCTTTGATTATACAGGTCACTTTTCCAGACCAAACTTTTTTCAACTGAGAAATAAGCAATTTTTGTCTTATACAAGTTGAAACGACATACTCTGGGTTACCGTTCTCCGGAAAATTTTTCTCGATTTTATCAAGCTTGGGACCCAATTTAGATTTGGAACGAATCATCAGTGTCCTGTGTGTTTTGATTATATCAGTTTTCCTGTCTTTTGGATTAATGGAATTTCAAAGAATGTTTTGCCCAGAAAACTTTTGGCTTCCTTTTATACACTGGTTAGAAATCCAGTTCTTTCTTTTTGCACTGAAATTTCAAGGAATCTCAAGGAGTTCTTGTTCTTCTTTTTGATGATTTATTTTTAAGAGCAGGATATAACAAATTTATCTTCATACCAAAAGTAGACCGCTGGTTTTTGGATTTGATCAAAAAATCTGTTTTCTTGAAAGACGATAAAGATGTTTGCTAGTGCCTGAACCTAAGGGGCTACCCATAGCAACGCTATCAAACTGTTGATACATTTGGTTATTGAAACTGAATTCAACACCTCTGGTGTCACTTGTGATAAGCTTTTTAAAAATTTCCTCAGAGATTAGGGGGCAATTTAGATTATAGCGATGCAAAATATTTTTCTGATTTTAACTAAGACAGAAAATTTGATCTTGTTTGTTATGAAAATAAATCAATTTTAACTTTTTGAAGTAGAGCTACTTTTTGAAGTAGAGTGTCCTAAATTCATACCACATGACCAAAAATCAAATAAAGCATGAAATCTAGTTTCAATTTCATTTTTGTGTTTATAAATATCTTCTGCTTAGAAAAATCTGTGTTGTGATTTTGAGACCACTATATTCTGTCCTGTTTCTTGTACATGAGTGACTGGAATTGCCTTATTTAGGTAATCCCAGCTGGAGTTGAGCAGTCTGTTTACAGTGCCTCAAGAGACAAGTCAATTAGGGTGTGGAAAAATAACTCAGATGAACCAGCTCATGTACTTAGTGGTCACACGCTTGGAGTCACTGCAATTACAACCAACAAAGGTAAAGGCAAGCTAGGAGTTTTATTTCATAAGTGGGCAAGCATGAATATATTTTGGATGGGCAAGAATTCTCAGATAAAGCAAAATGCTATCATATGGTCTTGTTTACAAACACCAGAGGGGTAGTAGGAGGGGGCAGGGAGGCTCCCAATATTCTTGAGGGTCCCCAAACCAAATTTTGCAGATGGTACTGTTTGAAAATGTGCACATATTGCCTCTCAGTTCTCTCTCCCATGACTATGTTGGTTTGTACATGTTTATACACCTCTTTACATTATTTTTAATATACCGCATTTCCTCTAATTAACATTGCCCTCTTTTAAATAGAAAACCAACCAAACAAGATAAGCAAAAAATAGTTTATAGCATGCATTTAAAAGTCAGCTACCTCTATGCCTATAATACTGGTCAAATGTCCAATATCTACAAATATTTGATTTCTTTAAAAGATGCACAGTCACATCACCAATTGAGAATACATCAACAACGTCCCCCACCTTTTATGTCCAATCATCCTTTCACATCTTAGGAAATTTTTCAAAAGAGAAAACACTTCTATTATCCCCTTCCTCTTTAAACCCTTTCTTATTGAATTTAAGATAAATAATGCCAGGACATTATTTCTATATATTATTCATTCTTTCATCCATTCATCCATTCATTCATCCATTCATTCACTCATTCATTCATTTATTCATTCATTCATTCATTCATTCATTCATTCATTCATTCATTCATTCATTCTTCTCCCTTCCCAGCACTTCTCTCCTTAATGTGAATGATTTAAGATCTAAATGGCTTGTTTCCTAACTTCAGAATAGCCTTCCACTAATTTAAGGAGTTTACTTTTAATGATCGTTCAGCAGTTAGATTCAGGCTTATTTTTATAGTTTTCATTTTAATTCATCAAATAAAAAGACTAATCATAGTTGAAAGTATATTTGTTTATGTATGTAGAAGATTCTAACTGTCGCCTTATACCAACCTAGCTGTTCCGTCTTGGCTCTCCTTCACAACAGAAATTAAAGTCTGCATGCAAGCTAATATCAATCAGAAACAATCAGATATTCTAATGATGAAATATTTTTCTTTGTGTTTGCAAAACATTTTTCATTAAGAAAGCTGCTTAAGGTCTTTGACTAAAACACAGTTAACTCTGTTCTAGATGGTTGTCAGCTGGTGTCTGGTTCTCGTGACAATACAGTTAGGTTGTGGGACATGAAGGTTGGTACTTGCATTAGGCATATGACACAGCCACGGAACATGGTAGGTTGCACCCATTCATTTCAGCATGTTATATCACAGTGTATAATAGTGAATTTTTTACATGTTGAAATCTTTTCAAAAGGTAGTTATTTTCTGATATGAAAACGATAAGAAAAGAAATTGGCATATGTTATTGTATATTCTGTATAGTTGCATTCACTTCCACTTTAAAAAATCTACCTCAATAATATTTCAAACACATTGATAAATTAAGAGAGAATCTATCACAAAGAAAAAAAGATTGATTTAGCCATTGCAGAGGATTAATAATTTATGTATTGTTCTCATAAATTATTCTTGGTGGTTATCAACATAATTTTATCACACAGTAGGTAATGTGTTTTGGGATGTTCACTGTCATGGCTTGCATTTTGTCTCTTAAAAGATTGAGATACAGAAGCAGGAGATTCCTCCTTCATTAAAAATTCAAAAGCAAACAGTTCAGTGGAATCTGACAAAATATAGGGTTATTTCAAAACAAGATTGATCATGGCAACAGCAATAAATTTAACAAAAAATAGTTTTGCCCAGGAAACTTTTTTTACTTTCGTAGTAGCCGGGGTCATGTCAATCTCCATCTGCAACTTTGTATAGATTTATGTTTCCCTGTTGGTTTTTGAGAAATAATTAATATGCTCTCAGTGTGGAAGTGTTGAAGCAATTATATTATTTGCTCCAAGTTTTAGAAAACTGTTTCATTACTTCAGTGGTTGTGATGGCTAGCTGTACATCGCTCTGTTGCCAATAAATGTCTTTTATTGTGTGAGGTTATTTGCAGTGAAGGGAACAACCCGACCTCCAGTTTTTCAACATTTCTTAAAATTTATTCCGAAAACTGAGTTGAGGAAGGACAGCTCAAGTATGTGACTTGGAAAATGGACTGCACTTCTCCAAACACTCAAAAAGCTGAATTTTCCATCTGTTTTATGCTCCATCTTTGTAGGTTACGGATGTTAAATGGATTGATGGAACGGAACAGGTCGTCCAGACTGGAGAGGACAAAATAATGAAGTAAGTTCAGCGCGCTGGATTTCGATTTCCATTGCATGCAAACGCAGGGGCGGATTCAGGGTGTCGCACAGGTCGCATGAAAGACCGTCAGATTTTCAGAATTTAGTTTTAGTCTTCAGTCATTGAAATAAGGCAATTGTGTTTACCACAATCTTTTATTTTCCTCCCTACAGATAATACATTTACCTCTCTTTACACAATAAACATAGGACCGAACTTGGTCGATCTCACACACAATGCTGCGATTTGATTCAATATAGAAGAAATTCAAAGACCATCCTAGACCGTAAAAAGTATGATTTTTAGGCATGTCGCCCGTGCCGCACAAATAGGCAGGGCTCTTTGTTATGCAAATATTTTACCAAATCTCGCCAATCAAAATTCAAGTTTTCACATATTTGTGCGGCACGAAAAGTCTGTAAACACTATGTTAGATTACTGTGCCGCACAACTGCTGGCAAGGGAAGAAAGTTGATGTGGTTGGAAGTTGTAAAAGAAAAGAATCCCAATTTTCTTTATTTATACAGAAGAGGTGCATAAGTAGTGTACACTTCTGAATCTCAAGATATTTTGTTTCAACTGCGTGTTGGATTTGCTGGAAAATTTGGAAATCTTTTCAAGGGAAAAATGTTTGACTGAAAGATTTGAACGTTTCAGGGCCCCAGTCCCGTCTCCACTCTCAAAACTATACTGCAAGGCCTGCAAACCTCCTAGACCGCCTGTGCGACCGTCAACTTTTATTCTGTATCCGCCCCTGTGCAAACGTGTACCAGTCTACAGAAATTTGGATACTCGCAGAATGTGAATTGAACTCATAGGAATAAAGACACACGAGATCTTTACACAGAATTTTGTTACAGCAGCATTAGCTAGTTGCGGATGAAACTTCCGCCTTGTGTTGTTGTTAACTTTGCTATCAAGCCCTTTTTATTAAATCGTGGCTATTTCTCCTCACTTACATTTCCCATGATCTCGTTCTTCATTATGAATACATAGAGTAGTGTCTGGGATTTTTTTAAATCTGCTGGAGAGGAGATACGGAATTTTTGCTTATTCTTTGAATTTGGAGTAAGAAGAACATTTTTGGGAAAAATTTGTCTACCGTTCTTTACTTCAGAATATGGGATACAAGGAGTTTGCAAGTGGCCAGAACATTTCCAATGAAGCAATATTTTCAGGTGAATTTTACTTGAGTTTAATTTATGTGGAGCTATTTGGCATGATTAAATTAGGAGTTTGCCTGGCCTAAATCGTCCAAAACCATGATTCTACCGGTATTTCGTTTTACAATAAGAAGGAAGCAACAAAAGAAATAACAGTTTTCGAATGGGAGATAATCCTAGCAGAGGCGGGCATGTGGTAGGTTTGTGGCAAATCGTTTGAGCTGCTAGTTTGAAATTGGAGCCCATACTGTCCATGGAATATGTAAAATGTTTCGATTTGCCGTTTATGATAAAACTTATCCCTAGAATTCTTCGGTGATGCCCAAGCAAAAAGCATTGTTTATTAGAAACAAAATTTTGTTTGAGGGGCACAGTCTTCATTAAGATCAAAAGTAGTTACGGCTCTCCGGTAAATATGTGACAATACTTATGTGGCAATGCTTAGAGCTATGTTTTATTTATTTTGCGTGGGGGCCATAGATAAATCAATTCTTAAAGTAATATTCTGTGCTTTGCACGATTCTTTACAGCCTTTAATTGTAGACGCCATTTCCCTTTTAGACGTGCTGCGACGTATCGGCTGGTGGTTCGTATATAGTAACGGGAGCCACCGGGTTTAATGGCAATGGCTGTGACGTCACTGTGAGTTTACTCAATAGCAGAGATCTTTATTAGTCTAACATAGTTCAACAGAGCTTATGCATAGTTTTATTTTAATTATTAATAAAGTTTGAAATATTGATCGCCTGAGCCACGCCATGTTCTCACGTTGAAGTATCGACTAAAACACCCCTTTTCAGTTAGATTTGTCGATTTTTAAATGCATTTTGATGCAAGAAGCAAACAGGGGCTAATTCTTTCAAGTGCGATGCATGTCTGCCCATATGATGTTTGACAGACTCAGAGTTTCCGTGATCGCCCAAATGGAACTATATGGAGCAAATCGTATTTTGCAAAACACATTTTGACAACGTTATGGCATAGAAATAATTGATGGGAAGTCGCTATGATATTTGCAAATAAAGCATGTTTGGCTCACCTTCCCAACTGTCAACAGCAAAACATGACCTGTTTCTGATTTTGCAAAGCAGGTGCCATTTAGCAGCTTGATTGAGAAATGTTTTCTTTCAATGTTTGGCCCAGGACGGTTCCGACCAATAGTATAACAGCATCAACTATCGCGCGAGAAGAGCCTGCATAAATAAATGATGCAAACCTTGGATATTTTATAAAGTCTGTTTCATAAAATTGCAGAAACTATTAGACCAGACGGAAATGGCGGGGAGTACTACTTTGGGGCGGGGAAATTTTGATCACCAGTTTCGAGTTCTTAATAGACTGGTGATATTGAATTGTGATTGTAAAAGGGGAGTTGCCGCTGTTTTTTGGGGGTAAAATGGGGGTTAAGCCAGGAGAAGTTCCTGCTTATCCTCTGCGGAGGAAAAACGTGGCTGGAATGACGTTTTTAACAAAATAAATATTGTCTAAGCAGTGGAATATGAAGGATAGTTTATCTTTTTTGGTAGAAATACGTTTAAAGTAGTAAATGAGCTTTAATTTGCCACGTGACGTCTAATTATCCCCATGTCCTTATATGGATATCTTATTAAAGATGGGAAAAGCAACATCATCCTTTGACATCGGAAATTCATTTTGGCATGTAATTGACTATCGAAACTTTAAGAAGGGACTGTCGTGGTACTCAAACAATAAAAAGGGACTTTTTGTCGTTTTTCTCAACCTACATTGATAATATTAATTGGTCTTAAAAGAGTATTACTATGCTGATACAGATAAGGTAAACGTGGAATCTTAATGAGCAAATCAAGAGTTATAGCTACAGAACAAACGATGAAAAGCAATCCACCACAAATGAATACACTACAATAAGCAAAATTCAGCAATAAATTATAATTTTGATAGGGCTTAGTGTACTTAATTGTCTTTCTTGATTTGTAAGGTAAAAAGCTTTTATTTTATTTTAACTGAAATAGCTGTGTTTTTCTTTAGCATACAGTGGACGGATCATTGTAGAATGAAATTCATCTGGGACATAGTTACCAAAATATATTTTATAGAAAGTTTAGACAGATTCGTGTCCAAACTTATAGAAAACCCGAAAGTCTATCGTTTTGTTTCGATCTCAATCTATTTTCCGTATCATGAAAATCGGCTAACTTTTGGCATAAGAAATTTTAGATATTTCGTCAAGAATAAGACAGTACCGTCAGAAACATCTATGAAAAGGGCATTTTGGCCACCCTTGCCCTTTCTATCAAAAGGCAACAGTGGCAGTTGACCCCCACGCCCCCCTCTCCGACGTCACTGTATGTCGCAGATGAGTCTCATTCTACAATAATCCGTCCACTGTATGAAAAAGAAAAAATGCAAACTATTTCAGTTGCTGACTTTAAAAGACAAGTTCTTTACCTTACAAATCAAGAAAGACAATTAAGCACATTAAGCCCTATCAAAATTATAATTTATTGCTAAATTTAGGTTTATCATATTGGATTCATTTGTAGTGAATTGCTTTTCGTTGTTTGTGCTGTTCCTACCCATCATTCATACTTGTAGCTCTAGCTCTTGATTTCCTCAGTAAAATTCCACGTTTATCTTATCTGTATTAGCATAGTAATACGCTTTAAGACCAACAATTAATACTATCAACTGTTGTTGGATCGCCTGCGCAAATACCAAATGCCCTTTCTCTATGAAGAGCGATTTGATTCACAGTTTTCTCACAGATCCGAAGGCTTTTTCTTTAAGTCAACATAATCAACTTTTCTGTATGGTTGAAAGTGTTTCTAACGTTCGAAAAGTATTGCACCAACCGCCACAAAGTGTATTTTTCTCACTATAAAAGAAAGACGTATAAAGTTTGATGGCCTTTTACTTGCTGTCTAGGCTTTTTCGAGTGCAATCAGACGTAAGTTTGTCAGCGAGGCATCATAGCAGAGAGGGAAAACAGGTGGCAAATAGACATGGTTTCTGCGATTTCGCAAGACTTTTTGAGGTTCTTTTGCAAGATTAGATCTAGACAGCCATATTTAATGACATGAAGAGTCGTTATCTTTAACCGGAGATATGTATTTTAGATTCATCAAGTATTTTAACGATAATTGTTGGCCAGAAGCTTTCAATTCTTCACAAATGATTGATCAAAATCTTGATAGCTTTTTTGAGACAAAAACAATTGTCATCTGAGTTTCTATTGCAACATTCGCCTTATTTCCTCTAGTGAGGACATGGCTGGCAACTGTATGATCCATATTTTAAGGATTTGAAGCGGCACTCATATTTTGAGTTAGAAGGCGAAATCTGACATCATCTTTTTTCTAGATGGTTTCTTTGAAATCGAATTTTGTTGTTCCTATCTCGCTTTTTCGCTTCTGACAACAGCTCTAATTTGCAATATCAGTTTTCATCATAGAGATGTATTGATTTTTAAACAAACTACAGTTTTCATGGCAAAAGAACTTTCAATAAAGATATAATTAGGCATTTTCTAGTAACATTGAGTTTGTGGCCTTTCATTTCGTATTGTTTTGTTTTCCTTTTATCATAAACAAGCTTCACTGTTTTGCAGGTATGGGATGTTCGTGAAGGTAAAGTTGTTAATGAGCTGAAAGGACACGCCCAAAAAGTATCTGATTGTCGCTATATCACGAATATGTCTGATCATGCCCCTGGATCCCTGTAAGTGGAATGAATCAATGAAGCATTATGTGGCACGCAACCTTTTTGTGACCTTCTTTCGAAATTTGTATGCAAGACACAATTATCTGATAAAAACAGTGTATTTCACACCACTAGATAAAAGCCAGGTTTTGGAGCTTTGGCAGCAATCCGTCTGATATATGTTGTTTAAACTTGTTTAAACAGAGTTAATCTACTAGTAAAAATGCCACACGTCACTTTATTACTAATTGTTCTTGGACAATAGTTTTTCCCATCCTGGTACTTTTCCCACGTGGTTGTGGTTGACACCCATTTATTAGTGTACCGTCATTCGGCATGCTGTAAGGGACTGATGTGCACGCATCTCAGGTTTTTCTCAACCCACCCACTCCTTTCTTTATCTTTCTTTTCTTGGCTTTGTTTCGTTTCAAAACTCTGCTCTCCAGCTTTCCCCCGGAGACAGTCGTCTTGCGGGCAGATGCATCAGCCTGGAAGCGGTTTCCCATCGTTGCCACCGACCTTAAAGAGAATTATTCTCCAGGCAGTCAAGGACTGGTGCACTCGCAGGCCCACTTCCTGGATTGGATTTTTAAAAGGGGATTGAATAGATATTTAAAACCAATTAGAATCACTTAAGTGACTCACTACACGAGCCTCTGTCTCGTTGTTGCCTCGCTTACGGACGCTTAGCTGATTGAGCATTTATTCAATTCAATAGCAAAATCATGGAGTAAATCTAGCTCTCTGCTCCATCATCCGTTTGGAAGTAAATGTTCCGACTCAGTAGGGTTGGTTTTCCTATGAAGTTGACAGAAATTAGGATATCAACCATTTTTACCAATCACGATATACTTGTAATCTCTCTCTCTCTCTAGGTGTCGTGCTCCTTCAGAGCGTTGACTGTCATGGCCTTCCACTCTACCCTGCTCTTAGCTGTCTTAATCAATTCTTTAGCTTCTACATTTGCCCACGTGCTCAAAGCCTTCACATATCCAATTCTTAGTCTTCCTCTTCCTTTCTTTCCTTCTATATTTCCAGTAACCGCTAGGTGTTCCAAGCCTTCCCTTCTCATCACGTGCCCAAAAAACTCCATCTGCCTTTTCCTGATTGATGTTAGTAGTCCTCTTTTTGTACCCGCTCTTCTCAAAACTTCCTCATTGCTTGTGTGTTCAGTCAATAAAATCCTTAATATCCTTCTCAGAAACCACATTTCCATAGTTGTAATCATCGTCCATTAAAATGGGTGCGTCTATTTGTCACGCTCATTGAAAGTTTGCCGCTTGTTGCTGACTTTTTTCTTATCTCCTTATTATCTGCTCGTCTTTGGTTTTTATCTGGTAGTTATGGCTTTGTAATCATACTCTCTTCAATTCTAGCCTGGTCAGTGTCTCACTTGACTGCAACGTGAAAATCTGGAGCCCCGATGTTAGCAGTACGTATAATTTTCCATTGACTTTCAATTCTAGATTCTTGCAAGCTCGATTTTCAGTCACCAATTTCTTCTGTCATTCACTAACAAGTGTACTCAAGGCACAAAGAAAATTCACTCGTTATCGTCAAATGCAAACTGTCCTTTACAATTCACTCGTTATCGTCAAATCAAACAACGTCAAAAAAAGAAAATTGTTTTTTATTGGCCATTTTGCGAGATGTGAAGGCTGGGGAAATGATATCCTGTCTGGCATGATCGAAGAAGAGAAAGACCGCGGCGGAAGCTCAAAAACGATGTGCAAGAGGTTTTAGGAATGACAACGGCTGGACTACTCCGATGTGCACGAAATGGAGACTGTTGGCGTACGACCGTTGCGTGTGCCACGGCGGGTCAGCGCTGACGCATCCGTTCTTGATCATAATGATGATCATCGCATACAGTTCTCGAATAAAAATTGACCAACAATCTAATTGTCATGAAATAAGAATAATCAGAATATAATCGGCGAAATGAAATTAAAAATGTTAAAAAACCGCATATTATATTAACTAAAATATTAAAAGATCACAATAATAAGAACATCATAGATTGGTCAGAAAACATCTGAAAATTATAAAAAAAATATTACTTTAAGTAATTAAATTATTAAAAAAACATAATAATATACACAGAATAATCATCATGATTTTTAATAAACGCTTCTCTTTCTCATTATGCGACCCACTCAAAACAACATTTAATAATATCTCTTCGTCTAAATATACTAAGAATCATTTGTCAAATATGCAAGTACCCGACATAAGTAAGCTTCTTTTTGCTACTTAGTGAATCCTTAATGCCAGTATGAGGTAAACAAGCTCCTTACCAATGATGGCTGAGCAATACTCAAGCACTAGCGGTTGAGAAAACTTTTGAGTGTTAGGGCCAGTGCAGTTAACGTTTCAAATTTCTTGTTTGCGGAACCATATATATGTTTACTACCGATGTCCAAGTATCCGGTGTTCATGATACATTTCTCAAGCCATATCGAAAATGGGGGGCTGCCAGTTGTTCCCAAAACCCCAGTTGTTTTCATCACTCCTTAGGGGACATGAACATAGATGCATTCCTCAAGAATGTCAAAAAGAGATTGTCTGGTCTCAAATCTGTAATTGTGAGCGTCAACATACACTCTTTTCTTTATAATAGACTCGTCCCTATTTCATAAGAACACCGAGGCTCGAGTTGCCAAAAATAAGAAAACTTAAGAACACGACCCGTCTCCAATTGATGATAAATAGAAGAAACAATATGTAAACAAAACAAAACAGTTATATAGGGGCCTGAGAATCAACTTTTGGTATGGAATTGTAGAGGAATCAATGTTGAAATATGAACAATATTTTAAACACTCGCGCCTCATACAATGAAACATCAACCTCGACCGAAATTACCTGGTTCTTAGAAAAAAGAGTGTACTGCATTGAAATATCATCCTCGTAAAGCAGGTTTACTATGGTAAATGAGTCCCTCATTCATTGCATTTCTCGTAGCACAAAGTTGCCACAATCACGCAGTGTTTCTTTATAAACTATAAACTGCAAGTCACTTTTAAACAGACATTAAATGTTTCCTATTTTCAAAACCATTTTTATATTGTGAATCATCAACAATCTATGTACAAATTATTTTGTTTGAGAAGGTTTAGAATATCTGACACGATCAATTGCTGCTTAATTAAACTCCTTTATTTTAGTTTTGTGTCGGATTTATTCTTATGTTGTTGTGATCATTTCAGCAGAGTTCAACAAAAATTCAATGTAAAGTTTTGCTTGTAAGTAGAAGTATTCGAATGATATCATAGAAAACGCTGAAAAATCAAGATTTAACGAAGAGGTTGGAATAATTCTGATTCCTGTTTCTTTTTTGTCTTCCCAATACCGGAGTACACGTTATCTTTTAGATGCTCTTGTCTCTGAAGTCGTACCAACAGCTAAAGAACTCACGGCCGTTTCTTCATTTCAAGATGGCAGGTAAAGAGCCGATGTACCTTAATCAATCTTTATCGATATGCTTTTGAAACATTTGTTTGAAAAAACCAAACTGTAAAATTTTTTTCTAGCATGGTTCTTCGGAAAAAAGTTTTTTCCATCAAATTTGGATTTCAATAGAATTTCCTAAATTGAAAAATTCGACAAAAATGTTCTGGTCTATGTACAGATAATCTCAACTATTGAAGCTGTTAAATGTTGATGGCTGCAGTAAACCATATAGACTATCAGCATATAGGCAAAAGGCAGTTCTACATTTTTACATATTTTTATAGACAGTTTTAGATGTTTTTTTCTTTCTCAAAGGTAATACGCATTCAAATACTTAGATCCTTCAATCTTTCCACAATTCTTTCCACAATTTGTGGCCTCTGCGACAAAGCGAAGTGGTAGGGCTTTCTATTCAAAGGTCCTTTATTCCGCCGCTTCTGTTTAAGTGAAAACTGGGCTTTACCAATTGTGAAGACAGCACCTTTGATTTTTATACACCAATTGTGCCTCTCTACATCCAGGGATTCGGTACCTGCCCCATAGTTATAAGCACCGTCTTCATAGCAAAAGGACCAGAAAGTTTTGTGTAGAGTTGTTGGAGTAGCCTTTAACCTGGCTATAATCTGGCCATATAGTCTGGGGTAAAAACAAAACTGCCTCTCAAAGAGAACAGCCTGCTCGATCTTGTAGGACTAAAAACACAGTAAAAACTAGTGACTCGGCCAGCACCTTTTAGATAACCCAGATTGTACAAAACACTATAATTACGAAATGTTTCAAATAATTGGTCATCTTTTCATGTAACAGTTTTGGAATCGATCTACATACAAACGAAAAAGCCGCCATTGTGTAGACAGAAGGAGTTCGTTTTCTCTCTTGGGCTCCATTGGTAATTTTACTTTAGGCACGCGGCACTGATTGGCGAACTTTGCCGGTCATGTGCTTGCGTATTTCTGATTGGCCTATTTCGATCCACAACTGGGTATATATTGTTCATCTCGTTCTTTCAGACGTTTCAGACCCTTATTCTGACGTTTTATAGTTTACTTCGAGGAGTGTGAGACGAAGAAGCTTGTATGTTGTGAAATGTTTGCGTTTTTCAAAGCCATTTTCAAGTTTTATACCGCCAAAAAATTTTCATACTTTGCTTTGCTTTATTTGACTTTACTTTTCTTTACTTTACTTTATACAACTTGTATTATTTTGGCTTTTCATATCTCTTTAACCTTTATTTTGTCACTGGTAGCTTGATATAAGCTTGATGCAGATGGTGATTACTATCATTTCTTTAGGTTTGTCATCGGAACATACGAGTATGGGATTCATTATTGCAAAGTGGTCGAAGAAGAGGATGGTCTAAAGATTAATCGTGTTTTAAGATTTTGATATTATGAATCTCTAGTAATATTTCAGAACCCTAATCGGTAACAAACTAATCTGGTCTCCAGAAATAAGGTATTGGTAGTTGTACTAACTATACCGTTTTGGAGCACATTGCTCTCTCTTTGTAACAATTGTGCAAAGATGTGTTTCGAACGTTGACAGATCTTTGCTTACCTCGCGTGAAGGCAAACTTCCATTTCAATGTTTTTGTTCGCGCGTGCGTTGCGCCAAAGCCTACGCATGCGTATTTGAGATCGCTTCAGCCGCAGAGAACAAATTTCGCTTGCCTACTCCCAAAGCAATTTGTGCAAATAAGCTGCGAGAAGCAATTCCATCAGAAGGTTTCACGGCGCGCGCACAAGCTAATAGAAAGTCTGAAGTGGAAGTTAATCTTAAAGACACACGATGGCTATAAGCTCAAGCTGTTCAAATTCAAAATTTTCAAATGGAGCTTAATTATTGAAACGTCTTAGGAACACTGCTCCCGTGAAATTGCGAGCTCCCAAATAATGCTACCCCATTCTGTTGCGGAGTGTATCAAACCTTCCGATGGCTTTCTATCGTCCCACGAATAATGGTTTGACAATAAGAATGACGCAAAAATGAACAAGCAATTACATGCAAAATCTAAAAACAAATATTTTGGCTGTTATTTTTAGCTTGCCCCGACCCCTGTCACAGAAGTCCTTTTATATCCATCGTGTACCTTTAAGAGAAAGCGCCAATCAACGTTCTCCCCTTTCATCATGCCTGGCGTATGATGTTTACATCCTGTTTCAGTTTTTCCAGTTTTTAAATTAATTAGATTTTAAGAGAGCTTTTTAGCATTGAAACTTTGAGCTTGCAAGCCTTGAGTTTCCCGCAAGACTTGATAAAGTTGGATCTTTGAAGACCGGCACAACCACCTTGCTTCGTTCTCATAACATTTAGATTAAACCTAATGGCAAGTAACTGTTAGAGCTATCGTTAAGCTCCCATTTGTAGAACTTCTCTGCTTTCAATTGCTTTCCCAAAAATAAACATATTCTCATTTACTAGGTCTCAGAAATCGGATTTCAATTGAGATTGTTCTCACATCAGGCTTTTAGAGCTATTCTAATTCTTGTAGTCGAACTTCTAATTAGAAACCTGAAGGCCAAAGGATCGAGTCTGGTTTCAAATAGGTTTTGCATTATTACCGTAAATCCTCGCATTGCTCCTCTCTAAAAAGCCCCACCCTAGAACTACAAATTGTCAATAAGCCCTACCCCCTTGAATAAGCCCCCACTGCCACCATAAACCCTCGAATTTACCCACTTTAGATTTGTTTATTTTTTCCAACTGAGTTTGCCTTTCACGTTTTATTGAATTACTACAAACATTCATACTTCTGTTAATAATTGATTTAATGTCTATAAAGAAATCCCTACTAAAATATACGAGGTCTTTTAATAGTGTCTTCTTAATGTCTACTGTAATTTTATAAGCCAACCTCGTATAACCCCCCTTCGTATAAGCCCCGTTCGAATAACCCCCATCCAAAAAGGTCAAAAATATATAAGCCCTCAGGGATGTAATTCGAATATTTACGGTATAGAAGGTTGTTAATCATGCTGTGAACTTTTTGTACTATATTTATGCCATCACGGGATTTGAAACAATTTGGCTCAGCGAAATTTAAAATCCCCTCGGTCTGTGACTAAGGGGTGTTAGGGTTTTATTTTGCAAGTCCTTAATAGTTTGCAAAACAGAGGAATTTAGGTACACAACGTTTTTCGATTAACTGGTAACTTTTTTGATTTTATTCTACACTTTTTAAACTTTTACCAGTTTGTTGTTTCTTTTCACGCTTTGTTTAGGGTTTTTGCAACCATATTAAACTTATGATCTTTTAAAATGTGGCGTGAACAGTAAAGACTCGCATGAGTCTTGCGTTTTTATTGCGGTCCTGGGCGGCGTATCTGGGCGGCGGATCTGGGCAGCAGATCTGGGCGGCAGATCTGGGCGGCGTATCTGGGCGGCGGATCTGGGCAGCAGATCTGGGCGGCGGATCTGGGCGGCAGATCTGGGCGGCGGATCTGGGCGGCGGATCTGGGCGGCAGATCTGGGCGGCGGATCTGGGCGGCGGATCTGGGCGGCAGATCTGGCGGCAGATCTGGGCGGCGGAAGGGTTTTTATTGTAATAGTACAACTTTTTCAGTCCTCTGTTTTCAGTTGTCAGTATTCAGTTTTTTTGAAGATGTTGTAAACCAATTTGTTGTTAATTTTGTGTTGTCTCCCGAATTTTTTTAAAGTAAAATTTCCGTTTTGGTGTTTTTCTAAATCCTTTGATGCACTTCATTTGTTAGATAATATTTTGAATTTATGTAGAATGGTTATTGAATTAAAAGCAATGATTTGAAAAGTTATCACTCTTTTTCGAAATATATCTAAAGGAAACGTTCCTCCAAATTTCCATCAACATTTCTAGAGGACCTTAAGTAAGAATCACTTCTTTCTGTAACCAACACTTCTTCATCAGCAATCTGAATCTTTTAGGCTTAGAGGTCAAAATTACAAAGCTGGTATGTAAAAAGTAGCCAATACCTCTAGGTGTCCTTAGAGTTACCTTCGGATGCAAGGTAGGAGCAAATACAAATACAGGTATTAATATTCTTGATGGCGTACACGTCCCAACTAGCTTTTGAAAGAGTTTAGACAATATAAAATGTCTTTACTTTCCTTCTCAAAAGTAATTTTTTTATGAAAATTCTTCAATATATAATGAAAATCATAAGACACATTTTGCAATTGTTAAATATAATTTCAAAACTCTTTTTAGAAATTGCCACCGTCAGCAAATTTTGCCTTTCCTCGCTAAATTCTGTGTTTGTTTTGTTACATCCTGTGTTTCTGAGTATGACTTTGGAAGAAAAGAACCCTGTAGCTTGAATATGACCATATTCCATATTGGACCCAAAAATATATTTTTTACTGCGCAGGCGCAAAATTATTTAATGATGTCATAGGTTAATATGAGCTGTTTTTGTAAAGCGTAATTTTATGTAATTTTATTTAAATCTGTATCAAACTACGTTTCTGTGCTTTTTAAAATGAAACTGGAAAAATGAAAATTGGAAAAATTAAAAAAATGGATGATGTCATTATGCCTTCATTACAGAATTAGTGACAATAGAGTTCTTAAATATGACGTCAAAAAAACTGATTTTAAAATTTTTGAATTTTGATCACATAACAAAAAAAAACACCAAGAAATGCTTCAATACCGTAAATTTTATTTTAAGCCCCCTCTCAATTAAGCCCCTCTCTCTTATTAGCCCCCCTTTTCAGAAGGAAACAATTTAATTAGCCCCCTCTCAATATTTTCACTGATGCCGAAATATGTGAACTTGACAAAAGATAGACTTTCATTTTACCCATTGGTTATTCAATACTTTCACATTTTACTTTCAATACTAATACAATCAAATCAATATTTACACCATGTCTCTTTCATTTACGACAGATCCGAAGACATAAGGGATGAAGTCGACCTTTCTGAATGCACGATTTCAGGAGGCGACATGACCCAGCAAGATGTTTTAGAATTAATAACTGATGTTTTTTATTTCGCAAATAATAAAAAAATAGTTTATCACTATAAATGGTTTTTTGTTACAGAATGTTTATTAAGCCCCCTCTCTCAATTTAACCCCCTCTCTCTTATAAGCTCCACTTTAAAGTGCTGAAAAACAACAAGTCCCCCCCCCCCCCGAAGGGGGGCTAAAAAGAGAATTTAGGGTATATGCAAAATCAGTTACGGATTACTGATATTATGGCTCAGTTCATTAAGTTATGAGCTGGGACCAAATTACGGAGGTTTGATGGGGCCAGAGCTTGCGCTCATCTGGTCACACTCACCCAGTTCGTTTAACTAATTTTGCAGATTTAGAGGTATTTCATGATGCTTTTTTCAGGTTATGGGAAAAATTTTCAACAATTCAAAAAACATATTTTTGTGACGTCATCAGTTGACAACATTATTGTGTCCGAATCTTACCTTCTTCTACAGCCTACCAATTAGGAGCTAAGAGAAGGGAGGCTAAATTAGGGCTTGATCGGAACAGCTTGGTCAAGATAAGGTTAACAGGGATGGGGTACCTCTTCTTATAGGGTTACTTTGCGATTTACTTTCGCAAGAAGCCCGTTTTTAACCTAATAATTTTGTCTGCGAAGGAGCAACTGACGGTTGTGCACCAATGGCGGGAAAATTTACAGGTCGCTGATTGGTTGAATTTTGGCATCTGCGCTTAAAATCGGGCCTAAACAGGATACAAGTCAGGTGGATAGACTGTCACGTTCCTCAGTGCCAATTTTTGTTTTTTAAATGGAAAAGCAAGGCATACAAAGGAACTGAATTTGACAAAGGATATGTAGAAGCTTATAATCTCCAGGACCAATTCTGGTTTACTGCACGAGTTGATGTTTTTGCAGTCGTTTTTGGTCACTAAGACAACGGAGAATTATCTTGGGAAAGTAGCCGTCACGGCATTTCTCAGATAGGCCTACTGGATTGTCTAACTAGCATTCATTTCATGATGTGAAATTGTACCTGAATTATAGCGCTACAAAGTTTACTAGAAAGAGTGTGCACCCATTTTATCTTTGAAACAATGACCGTGATGGATGCTGTTGAAACAGAAAGATGTACAAGAAAGAGTTTGTCAAGTTCAAATAAGAAGATAAGCGAAAGGAAGAAAAGCTCGTCAAAATCATCTGGAAAATCTTCTGCAAGAAAGAGAAGAGTTATTGGACAAGGTACGTACTGGGATTCAGTTTCTAAAAGTAATTGACATTCAGTTAGTGTTTTTCTCTTTACAATGCTTGCAAAGATTGTATCAAGGATGTGTGTGTTGTTGCTGTAAAAAGTAGATTTTGTATTTATATGAATTTTTCCTGGTCTTTAACTTTAATACTTTAAAACTTTGAATTTTAATGCAAAACTTTACATCAATGACATGCCTTTTTAAATTCATGAAATGGCCTCAATAGTTGGTGATTTTCATCATATGCAACTTGCTGGTTTCTATATAAATATATAATATATACAGTTTCTGCTTCTTCTGCTGTGCAAGCTATTTCTGAGTCTTTTCTCCATTCTTTGAGATCTTTGATGATCTTATCAGTTTAAAATGATCCCTTTTCTTCAGTAATGGCATCTTATAACCCTTTTCATAAATCTCGCTTTTCATCAATCTCCGGTATTTCCATTTTGCTGAAAATCATGCATCCTTGAGACAGCATTTACTTCTGATAACGTTTCTCCCTTTTTTATTTTTTTCCTTTATCTATTTGTAAATTTAACTATCAAGTAAACTTTCCCTACTAATTGTTCAGGCCCTGTTAAATTATTCCTTTTTTATGGGGTCCTGACTTTGCAACCTTGATGATATTATCCCCTTATGTATTTTACTGAGATCCTAAGCTTCAAAATAAACAGTATAAATGTAATGCTGTTCTAGGAAAGGACTTTTTCCCTTTTTCTCTGTACTGTGAATCCAATTCTTTTGGAGACAGATTGAGCCATGCAGTCTGAAAATTAATTGGATTCTATTGGCCAATATTACAACAATCATCAAAAGTCTGGACAAAAAGTCAAACTCAGTTCTACTTTTTCTCAAGAGATAATTTTTGCCGCAACAATTCACTTTTGCATACTGCACATGAGCTGTTGCGAAATTTTCTGACGACTGCTGAAAAATTACCTAGTAGAGATCTGCCTCTAGGAAGTTTCCAGATAACTTAAAAAGACTGATTATGATGATGATGCCTCAGCCTCTTTTCCATTTTTTCATAGTAGAATTTCATACATTGACTTGGGACGCATTTCAAAAGTGGGGGCACATGTAGAGAAAATGGGGCACCTCCATGTGCTGTAAATAGGTATCTTACCACTGTTTCTGAGAAGTGGAGTGGGTGGCACATGCCCTCCTGGTTCCTACATCTATGATTTCATTGCCTTTACTGCTTGAGTTTTCAGATAAAAATGTGACCAACCAACTTCTATCTACCTATCAGGACATCTATTGATATTGGTTGCTCTTGCATTCTTGATACAAGTTTTGTATAAAGTTTGTCAGGGCATATTTTTCCTATTACTAGCTTACTAGCTTCCTATTACTAGTTTACGTCTATGAAAAGCATTAAGACTTTTTGCATCTTTTGGTGTCAGTCACTAAGTTGTGCTGTTACACATTAAATCAGGTTTCAGCAGTAAATTTTAAAATAATATGGTCAGCCTTTACTTTGAAAATTGGCTTGGTCAAAGTGCCATTATTGCTGTGCACCTTTTACCACACTTCACACCAATTTTTGTTTATATTGCTTAATGTGACTGTTTAGGTCACAAACCTGTGATGTAAGGGGTCTGATTCTGTCTCAATGTTTATCAGAAATTTTGGACTAGCATTAAGATGTGCTGTCATGCTTCTAAAAGACTGCAGGCCATGTTCAAGGATGTGCAAGTTCCATTGCTAGCCTTTGTAAAACAATTTCTGGCCATGGTTGAGCAAGAAAACATTAGTTTCTACAGAGGTCCTTGATTGGCAGCTTTCTATTGTTTTTTGGTATGCTGTTGCAGAAAGTTTGCAGAGTTTTGGGGTACTCCATATGATTTGTTATATTTGCCTCATAGGTTTACATTTTTCCATTTGAAATAGGAGAGCAAAGACCTAGAAATAGGAAGGCTTGATTTCTCCCTTTTGTAATAGACCATGTGATAGACTAAGGAATAGACCATGTAAAAGGGTTTCCTTAGTTTTTATTTAGACAGTAACAGGTCTTTTCAGACGAAATAGCCCACGCAAGTGGCCAAGTTCTTGCTTGTTCTCTCTTACACAAGCGATTACTCCAGGTATTGATAATTGAGTTTTAAGATAATTTGGTGTAAGGTAACATCAAATGAAAACAAACTTTATTGATGATTGTTAATGCACTCCAAGAAAGATTAAATGCCCAATTATATATGTGCTTTGTTTATAAAATTTTCTGTTCACCATAAAGTCATATGACGCTAATCCCCGTTGATTGCAAAATGTTGTATTAAGGGAAAGGGGGGTGGAAAATTTCTCCCTTTTGTACTAGATTGTTTATGTATCGCCTTGAACATGAAAGAAAAGAAAGACTTTTAAGCCGTAAGGAACATATGACACTATGTTCACCGTTATCTTCAGTGTAATTCCAATAATTTAAAGGCTTCAAACTTATAATCTGGTTATAACATACTTTAAGGGACCAGCATATTAAGTACGTTATATCCTAAGTATGTTGTAATGAGGGTAAGTAAAAGTTGACTAAAACCAAGCACACCTTTTGCCGGGACCAAGCACACCAGTAATTTATATCCGAAAGTACGTAATAACCGAGTACGTTATAACGGGATTCTACTGTAATTACAAATTGTGGATTTGAAAACTGATCCAAAAAAGTTCTGTATTCTAATCATTTTTTTCTTTCCAGGTGAAGCATACAGCAGTGAGGTGTCTGGGGACCTTATAGAAAAGTTCCCTGTTATCAAAGAAAATTTTGACATTCTTTCCAAAGTTGGAGAAGGTAATTTTCTCCAATCTTACTTTAGGCCATATAGAATTAATTAATTGACCTGTTTCATGTTGTGGTGCTACCTTTATTGGTTTTTATATTTTATATTTTCATACAAAAGTACCACCCTTCTTAGATTTATGGAAAGTTGAAATATTTATATATGTTTAGTATTTCCTGATTTTAAAAGAAGTTGATGATCAATCATTCCCCAATTTATTATAACATAATATGCACATTTTCAAATTCAATATCATCTGCAAAAGTTTTGGTTTTTGGACCCTCTAGAATATTGGGAGGGCCCAGGCACACATGCCCTCTTCCCCCCTGTCCCTCTCTTGCTACCCCCTGCTCTGAACTGGGAGCTTCTGGATGGCTTCTTGTCATTCATAATAGATGGACCACATAGCATCCTTAGTACAGGGGCGGCTGGGAGTAAATCCTTTTTGGTATTACTTTTTCAAACGTATGGAAGATGCACGAAAAAGGAAAATTAACAATTTCTTTATGAAGGAATTTTGAACCACCTCAGCTGGAGGGGTATAGGGGTTTTGCAAGGTTCAGTTCAGTTCATCATTCATTTTAAATGCCTTTACATAAGCAACTTGCAACATTTTGAATAGCTACAGTTTACAAATGTACAAATAAAATTTGAAAGGATGCAGGCTAAAAATTTATTATAGAAAAATACATGACGAGATGTATTTGGCACGGTCTTTCAGTTCGAGACGTTGCTAGTGAGTTAATTCCACCTGTTTCAAAATAATTAGAGATACAAAATAATAACACTTTGAACACCCAGACGATGGTCATTCACTTGATCTTCCACAACACGATTCATTTTGAAACAGCTAACTTACAAGCAAAATCATAAAACAGCACTGGCAAAAGGTAAATGGCCGCGTTATTAGAATCCCAGAAGTAATAACGGGGCTGCTAGGCTCCTTTATTTCAAGGACCAAGAACAATTGAATCTTACGTCATCTGTGAGTCCTGTGACAAAGACTTTGCTGTTTCCGTTATTAGAAACGCGAAAGTAATAATGAGACCGGGAGCCTCGAACTAGCTTTGAGCGATTTGAAATACCATTGAGAAACACAATAGGCTTCCTGTGGTAAAAGATTAGCAGGTAATTATCATCCCCTCCAGATGAATAGAGGACAGATACCATATTATTTCTTCGTCATTGGTTGTGTCTAGCCTTTGCCGAATGCATCAAACTGATAAAGACTTTGGAAAAAGTGTTATTACAGTAATAACGGTAATAGCACTGCCCGCCGCCCCTGCCTTAGTATAGCCACAAACCTAGAAAGTAACTCCCTGGCTTGAAAATCTTGTGAACTTTTATTTTATTTTTCTGTTAACGTAGGTTAATTTTACAAAACTCATTTGTCTTCGCTTTTGACTGCAGGAACATTCAGCAAAGTTTATCTAGCACAATTAAAGTCATATCCAGATGAAATAGTAGCCATAAAGCATATAGTGCCAACAAGTTCACCTGTAAGAGTGAGGAATGAGCTGTCATGTTTGCAGAAACTGGGGTATGTCTTTCACAGGACTAATTTAGTAAAGCGATAGTGAATCTCAATGTAAAAGTTTTCTTTTCTAGTTGATTTGATAAGAACATACCTGAAAAAGTTTTGTGGAAATGCTAGCAGTAGAAAGCTGGGCCACACACCAGAAAGCAATTATGGGAGGACATTTTAAAGCCACTCATAGAAGCAGAGTGTTTAACTGATCTCCTAGAATTTTATCTTTGTCTTAGCACAGAGGGCCAATGCCATACAAAAATATGAGCATTAGAGGACCATGACTCTTGTCTACTACATTGCTAATAATAGTGTTCTTACTCTGTATCCACCCCACAATTTGAAATTACAAATGTGCTTTTTTTCAATTGCTTCTTGCTGACATTTTTTGTCAGTTATTGATTAAGAGCCATTTTGGGGCTCTGTTCATTCAGCTTAGAGTTATCATGTGTGACAGAGCCCCTTTCCATGAGAGGCATGAAAGTGTTTTCAATTGGTAAAATGCAACCTGGTGTCAAAACTATCTAGCTAGCATCTGCATATTGCAAACCTTTTTTTGTTTTCAGCTGCAAGTGACCAAAATTAGTCAAGTTAAAATTTTGTTCAACTGAATCTGTCATTTTATAATTGTTTTTAGAGGGAAGCATAACATCATTGGAGTCAAGACAACTTTGAGAAATAATGATCACATCGCTTTTATCCTGCCATATTTCAAACATGACAAGTTTCAGGTAAACAGATTTAATGACTTTATTCAATCCTATGCTATCACCACTACCATGCCATTCTTCTTTCTCACACTGAACCAAATGGAATCAAATGCGGTAATTACCATGCGACCAGAGCCCAAGCTGCTTTTCTGAGTGGAGCAATTTACATCTTTTTCAAAAAAGACAATCTTGTGTGGTAATCAACATTTCCACAAAATTTATACATACCAGATTTTTTTTTTAAAAGGAAAATCGTGTTTTTTATCATGGCTCTCATACTGAATTGTTTTTGATCATGGCTTTTCTTCTTGGATTATTTTTCACATGGCTACATTCATTTTTTGCATCAGTTACAGGATATTTCTTGTTTTAAAGGAGGGGCGGAAACTTGATCAAATATTGGGGGGAGCAAGCCTATTGTTTTAATAAGATGACGTCACATTTCCCATTGTTTTAGAACAAAAGACCATTGTCCTCTAAAGTATTGCCCCCCCCCCAAAGTGTCCGCCACTGGTTTAAAGTTTCTAACCTCAACTATTATAATGGTATGTTACCGTATTTCCTCTAAAAAAACGCTGGGGGGCGTAAGACAAAATCTAACTTTTTAATTGGAATTAATTGCAGCCTTAAATAGAGGGTGGCGTTTATCAGGGGGCGATGTTTATAAAAATTTAAAATTTTCAAATGAAAAATGACAAGAAAAGTGCGATGAAAAAATATAAAAACAGACTTCAAGCAATGTCCTCTTTTCACAAAAGCACGTAAGAAGTAGTTCACAAAAGATTTGTTATGGAAATGTCAAGGAATATCAATATCCCTGTCTCCGTCAGAGTCCTCGTCTCTATGACACAACAACTTTCATAGCTTTCGAATAGTAGGCGTATAAGCTATCGTTATTTCTGTTTTGGTATGGAGTTTGAAAGAGGGCGGCGTTTATTACAAATGGTTGACTTTTCACAAATGGTATCAGAGGGCGCAGTGCTCATAATAGGGCGGCGTTTATCTGCGGGCGGGGTTCATTCGAGAAAATACGGCGTTTATGTAAAATAGCCTTTTCAACAATGAACCTTTGGATTTTGCAAATATCAGGCTCATAGTTAGGGGTTATGCTTTCAGCATGTTGTTTTTTCATTTTAAGTAAAAAGTATTTTCATTTTTTGCAGACATTTTTCAGACGGTTGAATACCAATGAAATAAGAGATTACATGAAGAACTTATTTGCAGCACTTGCGCATGTTCATAGTTACAACATCATTCATAGAGATGTCAAACCGAGTAATTTCCTTCATTCAAGAACAACTAAAAGGTGAAAATTGACTATCAGAATTTTTCGATATTTTGTTAATTGTAATTAGTAATTAAGTATTTTGGCAATTAAAGTATTTTTTGCTCAGCCTTTTCACAGTCAGCCTAGACTGAAGGTCTACCGTCTTCAAAGAATTTAAATTATTATTATTGTCGTTAAGTTTGGAATATTATCAAAGGCGATGAAATAAATGTTTTTTCTTTGATGCATAACTGTTATATGCAGTTTACCGCCTATTGCACAGTATACAGCAATAGGGTATATTTCACCAACAAAATTGATTAATATTAGGGTGGTATTTCGTTCATAGGTATTCACTTGTCGATTTCGGGCTTGCAATGCAAGTTCCTGGGACACATGGAATGTTATCAGGTTTGTTTATTTCTTGGTCTTCATGAAATGTAGGTTTTTTTAATCAAAGTGACACAATGAATGTTTTTTGCATCCTCGAATTCTATTTGTGTTTGTATTTGTTGCTACCAAGCATCCGGAGGTAGTTTTTAGGACACTGAGAAGCTATGCTTATCGAGCAGTGTCCTGGTCCTTCCTCTCGATGTGACCACACCTCGTGATTCCTACGCCTGGAATTACAGAGAGCTGGCGACTCTCCTCACTCTGGGTGACAGTTTGGTCCTGCCAGGGATTCGAACCACGGGCCCTTGGGTCTGTAGTCAGCGCCTCTAACAACTGAGCCATCCTCGAATTCATACCCCTAGAATCGAAACCTCCGGGACGTAGAAAAGTGAATTTGTTTTTTTTCTGCCAACGATTTCCGCATGAAAAGAAAAATCAAAGACATTAGTCACAATTAAGTGAAAGTACAACGTAAATCTTCGAGTTGACCCCCTTGTTTAAGCCCACCTAAAAAGGAATAATACAGCCAAAGGAACGCAAACCACATGCATTTTCCAAAGGTCAGAATTACCACCTTTGGAATAAGAACCATTTCATATCTAGGAAGAAATTATGGCATAAGTTATCCACAGAAATAAAAGAGTCATCAAGTTTTGCCCAGTTTAAAACTCAGATAAAAAAAATGGAAAGGAGAAGAATGTTGTTGCAAATTACGTAGATGCTACGTAGCTCAGGTTGGATGCAGATGCCAATAACAGAACGTGCTTGCAATTAAAAGCAACCAAGCCAAATTGACACTTTTTACCGGTCACAACAGCAGTTGCATTGGTCGTAATGTTTTGATTCACTTCTGAAAAACATTCTGCGTTTTATGGCAACATGGGGAAGATTTTAAACTCCCCCCTTCCAATAAGCGCCCACCAATTAAGTAAAATAAATTGCTAATCCCCCATGGGATGATTCTAGTATTTACGGCTTGCCCAAATGCATCGACTCACGAAAGTAACCTTGTACTGATTGGAACACGGGTCCCATCAAAGGCAAGTTGCAGACCATGGTTGCCTGAAGCTGATAACTCATTGAAAAGGACGCCTATTTACCGTGACCTGTTGTTTTGATGCCGTCTTGGATTCGAGAACGAGAACTTTTCTATTCTACACCTCGAGTTCTTGGCACTGATATTTGATATTGATATTCAACCTTTATTGTCCAAAAATATTTGATTTATGGGACAAACTCCTATGCTCTATTATCGCGAAGTTAGCCGCATTCCTTTTCAGGATCTAAACGACTTGACGAAGCTTATTTTTTGAAATACCGTTCATTTGTGACATATAACTTCATATATAACTCCAAATTTACAAACTGTGGCAAGAGTGTTGTGACAAGGGCGCATTACCATTTGTTAAATGTTTTGCCGAAATTCATTTTTGTTTTAAAATATTTAATATGACGGATACTTAATCGAACAAATCTTCATCCCGTGACTGTCTCTTTTAACCTGCGTGAAAATTCTTAATTAAAAAACGAAATTTGAAACTTGAAGCCCCTTAAACTGGAAATTCGTACTACAAACGGAAAAAGGCACGAGAAGTTTCCACAATGATTTTAGGGGTGCTCTTGTCAATGCATCGTGGCCTTGTTCCAAAATGGAAGTTGCTTTGCTTTTTCCAAAAAAGGAGGCTGCATTCTCGTTGGAACAACTTCAGAATCTTTGTATGTGGTACATAAGAACAAAAAGTCACATTATATTTGTTTATTGGCAGAATAAGATGTTTTTCATTACCAGGCATCGTGATATGGCTAGAAATATATAACTAGAAGTATATGGCTAAAAAATATATGGCTCAAGAATATATGGCTCCAATATTTATGGCTCAAAATATGTGGTCCAAAAATCTGTGGCTCAAAAATCTGTGGCTCAAAAATATGTGGCTCAAAAATATGTGGCTCAAAAATTTGTGGCTCAAAAATTTGTGGCTCAAAAATTTGTGGTTCAAAAATATATTAAAATAGCAAACATCCAACGTTTAAAAATCGAATTTGACTTTCTTGTGATCGATTCCTACGTTAATTTTGTCCGATTTAAGATCGGCTTGGAATTGTACCAAACTTTTTACTCGCTGAACTATTGCAACACAATCATCAGACAGCCAGAAACTAAAAACTGTATATATATATATAAATATTGATAGATATGAATCCATAATAGTCTCTGATTTATCTTTTTATAGAAGATAATAGTCCAGCATCAGCCAACACTAGGGCAAGGACCCATGCCAAAGTTAAGCTAAATACAGAGCGTAGTTCTCAGAACGAGGCCTCAAAGATCGCTGCCAAAAACAGTATAGCACGAGGAGACAAGTATTCGGCCAAGAACACGAGACTGCGACCGGAGTCTAATTTGAGGACTGGTGTCCTTTGTAAAATAGGTCACCATCCAGGCCATTCACACACGTCTGTTTGTTCATTCTGCTGTTCCAGGTATTATTCCGTTGTGATTGAATAAAATGCATTTTCTATATCAAGACAACATACAGGATCCCTTCTTTCTAAAGCCAGTGCTATTTGGGTTACGTTCGGTTGCTCTGAGGGTGTTATTTCTTTCGAATGTAATTGTTTACCCACCACAGTATCAATTTGAACTCCTTCCATTTATCCTCATATGATTTCTTGCTACGTTTACAGTGTTTCTCATATTTGTTATTCAACAGCAATTAAATTCTGAGTAATTATTTTTTACATTTTTGCTGTAAACTTTTCTGTGGTTCCATTTCATCTTGTTTTTGAATTGCTTTTGTTAGATCTGGACAAAATGCTCCTCGCGCTGGCACACCAGGATTTAGATCGCCGGAAATTTTGATGAAATTACCCAATCAAACGACAGGTTTGCCACTCTTTTTTTTGTCACATGTCTTAGCGAGAACAGTATAGATCGAGTAATTTACTTCAATTGTAATTTATTTCATTGCCACTGAAAAGAGAAAAGGCAGATGGGAAAATGTTTTTCAACGCGACAAAAACAGTTGTTTTTTTATCATTTATCAATAGGCTTAAAGAAAGAGCAAAACAAATTAAAAAATTGATAGCTTATTAAAAATGTGTCTAGAAAAAATAAAATTGCTGCTCTGCCAAGGAGTCCTGTTTGGGTCCTGCGCGTTTAAAGGTTCAAAGGATACTCTCTTATTCCAGCACTACATTAAAAGAGCATTTGACTTTGTTTTTAAAAGAGCAATCTCATTGCGTTAGCATTTTGCGATATGCTATTGTTCTTTATTTTAGCCTGGTTCCCATGAAATCGCATTATTCAGGAATGGTTCCTTAGCGATCTTTTCTTTCATCTTCCATAACAATCAAAGAAAAAGTGTTCCCATTCATCGGGGAAATATTTTCTCCCATTCATCGGGGAAACATTTTTTGTCAACAAAGCAACAGCAAACGCCAAATAACTTTCCTATGATCGGCTAATTTATTAGAGTTACTATTTCTTTAAACAATAATATATCGGTGACGTAGGAAACCCGTGTTCCCATTAGTGTTTTTATTGATAGGAAGAGTCGCAGAAGTCCAGAAGAGTAAAATCATATCATCTCTCCCGACCCTTGTGATTCACAGTCGGCGCAGTCGTAACGATCGCAAGGAAGTGTTCTCATTAAAGTCGGGATACCAACACACACTGTCGCTGACTCTAACCAACAATTTTATGATCTTGTGGGAACAAGGATTATTTGCAACTTTCCAAACTTTCCCTTTTAGCTGTCGACATATGGTCTGCAGGCATCATCTTGCTGTCATTTCTAAGCGGCCGTTATCCATTCTTCAAAGCCAAGGACGATTTGTCTTCCCTGGCACAAATTATAACTGTATTTGGTAGCAAAGAAGTTGCTTCTGCTAGTAATCTAATAGGTAAGTGATTACAGCATAGCAGTCAAATCTTTGATTGGCTGAGAGCTCTGTTCGCTGCCATGTTCTAAGCCAATCAGCACACAGGATTCTCACAACAAAACCGCCTCGCAGCTAGAATTAGGCCCATTTTCGCCATTTCAGCGTGTTTTTACCACATTGTCTACAAAAAACATTGCATGCCTCTACAAAGCCAATTTCCACTTTATATTTTGTCCAGTTCATCATCATGCGTTGCTATTTAACCTATATTGGCGCCACTGTTCGATTGCAAAAAATAATTTAAAAAAACACCTCGCAAATGATCGGTAAATTTCGTGTCGAGATTCAGGTTAATTAGGTTTTTACCTCTCCCCACCCAAAACGCTATAGACATTTCACATTTAGACAAAATCAATTATATACTTACCTTAAATATAGGAATGGTTCATAATCCCGTCAAAGATGCACTCACTGTTCAGCCTTAGATTCGGCGGGGGTCGCCAATTTAATTATCACAACGGTACGAAGGCTCTCATATTCACCCTCGAAATCAATAAATGTATCTTTGTCCTCTGGAATCAAAATCTGCTTCATAAAAGTGAAAAATTTTCAGCAACAGCCCAAAGTAATTTCAATCATGATTGTCCAGACAATTGACCATTATTACTAATTTTATGTGATGAAAATGGCGAATACACTCACGCGGTAAGACTGGGATCTAATAAAATTTGAAAACGGCGGGAAAATCAATTTAGAAAAATTGACGAAAACGCATCCTTGAAATTTTCCCGCCGTTTCCAAATTTTATTAGATCCCAGTCTTACCGCGTGAGTGTATTCGCCATTTTCATCACATAAAATTAGTAATAATGGTCAATTGTCTGGACAATCATGATTGAAATTACTTTGGGCTGTTGCTGAAAATTTTTCACTTTTATGAAGCAGATTTTGATTCCAGAGGACAA
>NW_027020025.1:6249363-6262026 GCF_013076305.1 Rhopilema esculentum | reverse complement strand
AATCTGAAAAACTCATTCTGCTCACAACATACACAAAGCCAAAGTGATATCTGATTAATTAACTTGGTTACAAATATACATATCTACTAACAAAGACCAAATTCTGCTACAAACACTATTTTTTGAAAAAAGTTTGTTCAATTCTTGTGGCTGCCAGATGGTTCTGATAATGTTATTTATGCAACCAAAAAAACCCCACCTTCACTTGCATTTTATAAGGCAAACTAGTCGTGGACTATGCCCCATTCATAACAAGTTTGGCATGCACAATTTACAATATATACTGGTCTAAAACATTAAAAAGGAAAAATATCAGTCTTGACCAGCCCAAGCACCAAAGTAAGTATTTCGACTTAAACAATAAAAACATAATTTGTGCAAAGGAAAGATTTTGTTTCTAATATATATGTAAGATTTCCTCCATACTTTCACGCTCAAAATATTTTTTTGGAAAGGCATGAATTCACACCTTAAAAAACTATATGTAAGCGATCCCATCAAGAAGTTATGATCGATAAGATCCTGCTTGATGACTATTTGACTATGGAAAAATTCAAGGAAAAAACAAACATGTAAAGCAGTCGTCATTTTGAATCCATTGTAAAAATTATATTTTGAAGACAGTTTTTAAAAGTCTGTTCCTTTTTTGTTAGGGAATCTCCAATTTTCAAAACTGGAAAATATTTTAAGTTGAACAATGGGTATGTGACACTGGTATACATTGAAAATGCAATTTTGAGCCAAAAAATATGAATACACAAATAGATTTGATAATGCGTCCACACTAATTTTGACTGTCTGACTTCCAGTGAAATAGACATTGTTTTTAATTGAAATGTGATTTGCTACCCTGCTGCTGATTTCTCTTATCTTTAAAGTTGTGTGACCAATTGAGATCTATATCCTTGAGAAGGAGGCTGCATCTATTCCTATACAGCATCTGCAAGTAGCTCTCATGTCTCATTGCAAATGGCTTAAGAAGTAGGAGATTGAGACATTTAGACTTGTCAGATGGCTCAAAATCTTATAATAACACAAAATATGCTGAAGAACACTTTGAAGAAGAAGATAAGATGAGATTGGGGTTAAGAGTGGAGTAGAGAAGTCAAAGCTCCGGAAAGGAAGCAAAAAAAAGAACCAAAAACCCACTACCTTCGTAACACTAGATGGCAGACAAACTTACATTCGTTGAAGAGACCAAAGTAACTGCTGAAGTTGATGTGTTAATGAAGCATAATAGAGTAAGTATTTTTTATACCATGTTAATTCATTGAACAAGATGTTATTGTCATTGGAAATATTGTTTGAGTAGAAAATTAGAGTTATGTTCTTGTAGAAATTTCTAAATTGTTGTTTGGAAGCTTCATTCACTATCAGGTCAAAACATGAATCTCTTTTGTGAAATTGCTTCCTTCCTGCCCTTGATAAGTAAGGAAAATGTACTTTGAATGATTTTGAGGATCTTTGCCATTGGTAAATTTGCAGTTAAAATTTTGATATTTGTCAAGTTTCTTTACTCCCTGCCAGTGAAGATTCTTAGAAAAATTGTTAGAAAATATTTTATGTTTACACTCTTGATAGCAGCAGAGGCATTCCAGCTATTAACAAACACAGAAGAAGAGCCATTAAATTTTCAGTTGAAAACTACAACCAGCTACTGCACTGCTTTGCAATATTGTGAACATGGCTCCAAGTGACATCTTGTTGCATAGTATGTCTTCCCAAGGAGTGAAACCAGATATTCAAACATATGCTGCTGTCATAGAAGGCATGTTGAAGATGGGAGAGACCACAAAACTTGAACAGTTTTTAAAACAGATGGGAAAAGATGTAAGTTTTCCCAATCTCAGGCATTGCGTTGTTAAAGATAATTTGCAATTAATTTTAAGGACATCAAATATAATTCTAGACACTCATGATAGACTGATATCACAAACTGTTGTCCGCGATCCATGTCATAAGGAGAAAATCCACGCCAAAAAGGAGAAAGAAAACACTGACCAATCAAAATCAAACGTGATTAATCGCAATCGGTAGAAAAAAGCAGCTTCTACCACCTAAGCCAATCAGAAGTCTGCATTTTCCCAAAAAATCGCATGACAGTGATATTGGCGCTTATTCCTATGACAGCGCATGGACGGGTGATAATCCTGCTTGATGCCTTTGATATTCCGCCTTTCGCGGCAAAACACTGCATGCAACACAAAAAGCGTTTTTGACTTTTTCTACAGGACTTCGGGCGTGCTCTCGCGACACTTGCTATGCAGAGGGGAGGGGTTTTTGGGTGGTTGTCGCCCCACTTTCATGAAAATCGGAATGTTCGGTGAAAACAAATCCTATTGTTAGTAAACGCTTTATGTTAATTCCATGAAATTATTAAAAAACTTATATTGGAAATTTCGATTATAAAACGAAATGAGGCATTACCTGGTTACTGTAAGGTTAGCAGCAATCTCAACTCCTTTCTGTCCTTTTATGAGCTTTAGGCTTTGCACCACATTAACCAAAACCGTTTTCGCGCCAATCCCATGCACGTGTCTGCAGTCTTCCGCGACAATTTCGCTATTTGGCATTGAAAATCTTGTAAATATATTTAACAAAGAATCCGATGGTTGGTATGGTCCTTCCTGTAAGTTTACTCATGTTTTCCTTTGGTGTTTTGTGAGAATTAAACATGATGTGAATTGCTGTTACCATCGATCGCATGTGTAGCCCTGCGACACAGACCAAATCGAATGCATTCGATTTGGTTCGTGTCGCAGGCTACCACATGCTATCGCGGCTGCAGATGTTGAACAATCGGCCATTGATGGCTGTTGACAGCTAAACAGCTTTGAAAAAAAAACGGAGACACCGTTTTGTATCCTCCGCTGCTACGGTTGCCTTGAATCCAGGCGAGAAAAATTGCGAAGAGCCCCGTCTACGAATAGGGTCAAAAGTTAGAGTCCTGCTATAAAGGGACGTAAAAACGTAGAAGAACACTTAAAAGGACTTCAAGAAATGAAAATTTTTGAAAACATAGAAGAATATTAATGATCAAATATTGTATAGTTATTATCTTGTGAACATTATATACGGGAAAAATTGTTTTCTAACTTTCGAAAAGATCAAAAGTTGTACCCTGAGCATCTCTAAATGGGTTTTCCAAAGTAAGATCCGTTTCAATTTAGTTTTCATTATATAATTTAACACTTTGAAGAAATGTTGAAGTCAAAAAAACTGTGGTCTAATTTTTAGCTAGTCCTTTAGTTTTACACTAACTTGTGACAATAACAAGCTCTTCCTGCAAAAGGCTATTAAATACCAAGGAACAGCGGTATATTCACAGATTGGAGGAGCTAAAGCGTTTTTTTAGGGAGGGGGGAGGGGGCTAAAGATGCTAAAAACTAAGGCAGATTGGGGCCAACTTTTTGTATGGTTTTAATATAATTTTGGAATTATTGGGGCCTATTTAATTTTTTCTTAAATTGAATGAGCATTTCAGTTACGTTCGCTAGTTGTAATTATCATGACATCTTAGGGAAATTTTGGCATTTGTGTGCCGTATTTTTGGAAAACTTTTGTGGTCAGGTATGCTTTTGGCAAATTTTTATGATGACAGGGTTTAGGGTGCAAAAAGGTTTCCCGCACAGCCCCCTTGTTCATTTTCCTAGTCAGGTCCCCCCACCCTCTGGGAATCTATCTATGTGATATATGCTAGCCCTGCTATATCCGGGTTCATAATTTGCAGGAGCACAGAATTTTGATTGTTATTAGCTTTGGAAGATTTCTAGACTGTTGACATTTCTTACTTCGGCGGGTTAATCATTCACAACATCTGGATTTGGTTACTGTTAGTGGATCCGTCCGAGTTATTTTTCAGCAGTTTATTACTCTTTTTACAAAAACAATTATTTAAGAACACGAGCCTCAAAATTCGTCAAATGTCAAGAACAATAATGTGAAATCACCCTTAAAAATTTATAAAAAAGGAAGAGTTTTTTTCCATCTAGGGTGCTTTTGGGTGAACTTTCAAACTTGTCAGCAAATAACGCCTGTCGCACCAATTTTGTTGCAAATGAGGCCTGAACTCCGCATAATTCAAGAAATAATTTAGAAACAATCCTGGAGCAAATTTTCGAAAAAATTAAAAAACTCCAGGCTGAATTTCAATTTGCCGGTTCTTAAGGAAAGTTTTTTTTATTATAGATATCTAGACCGAGATCCGATTTTACAAGGCATTGTTCATATTTTAGAAACACGCACGGACTACTGTAAAATGTGGCCAGAGAATGGGCTTTAAACATCACAAAGTCATTTTCAGATAGACTAACAAAATTGGCATCGGCAAATGATCTTCCCACTTACAATATGGTGCAAAAAGTGTGAACGGGAGAGGGGTCAAAATATTTTTGGGTGCTCTCTTCGTGGCTATGAATCCCCTTCTCGGGGTTTTCCAGTATAACTGTGTTTTCAAGGCATCGAGAAAGCTTCCTTGCAATAATGGAGTGGAAATTGCAATTAGAATGACGTCATAAAAATATTTTCTATAAATTTCAGATTCTGATCACATAACCTGAAAAAGCATCGTAAAATACCTCTAAATATGAAAAATCAGTTAAAAGTGTTACGAATTGACAGAGTTATGGTCAGATGAGCACAGCTCTTGCCCCATCAAACCTCTTTAAGTTGGTCTCTGTTCATAAACTTTTATGAACAGAGCCAAATAACGGTGATCCGTTAGCAAATTTCAAATCTTTCATTTGCTATATCTCATTCAGTTTTTGACTCATTGGCCTGATTTTGCATACTGAAGTATAGAATTGATCAGAGTTCTTCTATGTTCTTTGATCAAAATTCAAAAATTATAAAAATAGTTTTCTTGTGACGAACACTTAGAACTCAATGCCGTTAATAGTTCGTGCCACAGATGTGTCGAGCGCTTGGTACGCCGACGAAGACACTTGGATACCGTCTTGCTACGCTTTAATCAGTGAATTAGTCGTGAAGATTTTAGAAAGTTTAACAGCCAAAGTTAAAAAACAAGTCAAGGGCTTTATCAGGGGCGACACTTGGTGAAATATTGGGGGGGGGGCAAGCCTTATTTGTTTTGATAAGATGAAATCACATTTCCCAATGTCTTAGAACAAAAGACCACTGTTCTCCGGTATTGGGGCGACCGCCATCGAAAAACCTTAATTTTTTGTCTCTGTTTATAACCTTACCATAACAATAACCTGTTTTGGCAGATTTAAAAGTATTTCATGTTTCCTTTCAGGTTATATGGTCAATTTTCAAAAATTCTAAAAATTTTTTTTTTGTGAAATGAGGCTTTGCTTGTTATTGGCAGTTCAGGTCTTTGGGTGGCGCTAAATATCTTGAACTCAGTTGACTAACTTCACGCTCAATTGAACCTTAGGCGAGACAAGTAATAAATGTCAAGAAAACTTGATTGGACATTAGCTTTGTATCTAGAATTATCTTAATATTTAAGAAGCAAAGCCTCACTATTCCTGGGGCTTATACGAGGGGGCTTAAAGAATCATTGTTACATTAAGAAAACAATTACTACCGAAAGTATGAATTTGTTGTGGTAATCAAAAAAACGCCATAGGCAACCCAAGACGGCAAAACTCATCAAATTGAGGGGTCCAATTAGAGAATTTTAGGTAGCAGTGGGGGCTTATTCGAGGGGGGGGGCTTATTGACAATTTGTAGTAATAAGGGCGGGGGCTTATTAGAGGAGCGGGGCCAATTCGAGGATTTACGGTATGTTCAAAGTCTGTGCAACTGATCCAATACCGATTGTGTTGCTTAAATGAATACACTCTTTTTATTTAAGAAACAAAGATCTTAATAACGATGAGTTTTGCAGGCTCTAAAACTCTGCTCAAATGTTCAGCTCACATTGTTTTGAAGTGTTTCTAAATTTTTAATGTCACAAAATTGATAAATTGAGGTCCTGTGTAAAATTTGTTTCTTATGAAATGAGGCTTTGCTTCTTAAAATTAAGATAATTCTAGATACAAAGCTAATGTCCAATCAAGTTTCTTGACATTTATTACTGTGTCTCGCCTAAGTTCAATTGAGCGTGAAGTTAGTCAACTGAGTCAAGATATTTAGCGCCCACCCCAAAAGACCTGAACTGCCCATAACAAGCAAAGCCTCATTTCACAAAAAAAAACAATTTTTAGAATTTTTGAAAATTGACCATATAACCTGAAAGGACAACATGAAATACTTTAAATCTGCCAAACAGGTTATGTTATGGTAGGTTAATAAACAGAGACAAAAAAATTAAGGTTTTCGCATGCGGTCGCCCCCAATTACCTTTGGGAGAACCGTACAGTGGTCTTTTGTTCTAGACCATTGGGAGGGCGACCGTCCGCCATTCGAAAACCTTAATTTTCTTTTTTGTCTCTGTTTATAACCTACCATAACATAACCTGTTTGGCAGATTTAAAAGTATTTCATGTTGTCCTTTCAGGTTATATGGTCAATTTTCAAAAATTCTAAAAATTGTTTTTTTTTGTGAAATGAGGCTTTGCTTGTTATGGCAGTTCAGGTCTTTTGGGTGGGCGCTAAATATCTTGAACTCAGTTGACTAACTTCACGCTCAATTGAACCTTAGGCGAGACAAGTAATAAATGTCAAGAAAACTTGATTGGACATTAGCTTTGTATCTAGAATTATCTTAATATTTAAGAAGCAAAGCCTCATTTCATAAGAAACAAATTTTACACAGGACCTCAATTTATCAATTTTGTGACATTAAAATTTAGAAACACTTCAAAAACAATGTGAGCTGAACATTTGAGCAGAGTTTAGAGCCTGCAAAACTCAATCGTTATTAAGATCTTTGTTTCTTAAATAAAAAGAGTGTATTCATTTAAGCAACACAATCGGTATTGGATCAGTTGCAACAGACTTTGAACATACCGTAAATCCTCGAATTGGCCCCCTCCCCCTCTAATAAGCCCCCGCCCTATTACTACAAATTGTCAATAAGCCCCCCCTCCCTCGAATAAGCCCCCACTGCTACCGTAAATTCTCTAATTGGACCCCTCAATTTGATGAGTTTTGCCGTCTTGGGTTGCCTATGGCGTTTTATTGAATTACCACAACAAATTCATACTTTCGGTAGTAATTGTTTTCTTAATGTCAACAATGATTCTTTAAGCCCCCCTCGTATAAGCCCCCCAGGAATAGTGAGGCTTTGCTTCTTAAATATTAAGATAATTCTAGATACAAAGCTAATGTCCAATCAAGTTTTCTTGACATTTATTACTTGTCTCGCCTAAGGTTCAATTGAGCGTGAAGTTAGTCAACTGAGTTCAAGATATTTAGCGCCCACCCAAAAGACCTGAACTGCCATAACAAGCAAAGCCTCATTTCACAAAAAAAAAACAATTTTTAGAATTTTTGAAAATTGACCATATAACCTGAAAGGACAACATGAAATACTTTTAAATCTGCCAAACAGGTTATGTTATGGTAGGTTATAAACAGAGACAAAAAATTAAGGTTTTCGATGGCGGTCGCCCCCAATACCTTGGAGAACAGTGGTCTTTTGTTCTAAGACATTGGGAAATGTGATTTCATCTTATTAAAACAATAGGCTTGCCCCCCCCAATATTTCACCAAGTGTCCGCCCCTGATAAAGCCCTTGACTTGTTTTTAACTTTGCTGTTAAACTTTCTAAATCTTCACGACTAATTCACTGATTAAAGCGTAGCAAGACGGTATCCAAGTGTCTTTCGTCGGCGTATCCAAGCGCTCGCAACATCTGTGGCACGACTATTAACGGCATTGAGTTCTAAGTGTTACGTCACAAGAAAACTATTTTTATAATTTTTGAATTTTGATCAAAGAACATAGAAGAACTCTATCAATTCCTTCTAGATATGCAAAATCAGGCCAATGAGTCAAAAACTGAATGAGATATAGCAAATGAAAGATTTGAAATTTGCTAACGGATCACCGTTATTTTGGCTCTGTTCATAAAGTTTATGAACAGAGACCAACTTAAAGAGGTTTGATGGGGCAAGAGCCTGTGCTTATCTGACCATAACTCTGTCAATTCGTAACACTTTTAACTGATTTTTCATATTTAGAGGTATTTTACGGTGCTTTTTCAGGTTATGTGATCAGAATTCGAAATTTATAGAAAAATATTTTTATGACGTCATTCTATTGCAATTTCCACTCCACTATTGCAAGGAAGCTTTCTCGATGCCTTGAAAACACAGTTATACTGGAAAACCCCGAGAAGGGGATTCATAGCCACGAAGAGCACCCAAAAATATTTTCTGACCCTCTACCGTTCACACTTTTTGCACCATAATTGTAAGTGGGAAGATCATTTGCCAGATGCCAAACTTTTGTTAGTCTATCTGAAAATGACTTTGTGATGTTTAAAAGCCATTCTCTGGCCACATTTTACACTAGTCGTGCCGTGTTTCTAAAATATGACAATGCCTTGTAAAATCGGATCTCGGTCTAGATATCTATAAATAAAAAAAACTTTCCTTAAGAACCGGCAAATTGAAATTCAGCCTGGATGTTTTTAATTTTTTCGAAAATTTGCTCCAGGATTGTTCTAAATTATTTCTTGAATTATGCGGAGTTCAGGCCTCATTTGCCAACAAAATTGGTGCGACAGGCGTTATTTGCTGACAAGTTTGAAAGTTCACCCAAAAAGCACCCCTAGATGGCAAAAAACTCTTCCTTTTTATATAAATTTTTTAAGGGTGATTTCACATTATTGTTCTTGACATTTGACAAATTTTGAGGCTCGTGTTCTTAAATAATTGTTTTTGTAAAAAGAGTAATAAAACTGCTGAAAAATAACTCGGATCCACTAACAGTAACCAAAATCCAGATGTTGTGAATGATATACCCGCCGAAGTAAGAAATGTCATCAGTCTAGAATTCTTCCAAAAGCTAATAAAACAAATCAAAATTCTGTGCTCCTGCAAATTATGAACCCGGATATAGCAGGGCTAGCATATATCACATAGATAGATTCCCAGAGGGTGGGGGGACCTGACTAGGAAAATGACAAGGGGGCTGTGCGGGAAACCTTTTTGCACCCTAACCCTGTCCTATAAAAATTTGCCAAAAGCATACCCTGACCCACAAAAGTATTCCAAAAAATACGGCACACAAATGCCAAAATTTCCCTAGATGTCATGATAATTACCACTAGCGAACGCAACTGAAAATGCTCATTCTAATTTAAGAAAAAATTAAATAGCCCCCAATAATTCCCAAATTATATTTAAAACCATACAAAAAGTTGGCCCCAATCTGCTCTTAGTTTTTAGCATCTTTAGCCCCCTCCCCCCCTCCCTAAAAAAACGCTTTAGCTCCTCCAATCTGTGATATAAACCGCTGTCCTTGGTATTCAATAGCCTTTTGCAGGAAGAGCTTGTTATTGTCACAAGTTAGTGTAAAACTAAAAGGACTAGCAAATTAGACCACAGTTTTTTTGACTTTAACATTTCTTCAAAGTGTAAATTATATAATGAAAACTAAATTGAAACGGATCTTACTTTGGAAAACCCATTATAGAGATGCTCAGGGTACACTTTTGATCTTTTCGAAAGTTAGAAAAACAATTTTTCCCGTATATAAATGTTCACAAGAATAATAACTATACAATATTTGATCATTAATATTCTTCTATGTTTTCAAAAAATTTTCATTTCTTGAAGTCCTTTTAAGTGTTCTTCTACGTTTTTACGTCCCTTTATAGCAGGACTCTAACTTTGACCCTAGTTCGTAGACGGGGCTCTTCGCAATTTTTCTCGCCTGGATTCAAGGCAACCGTAGCCAGCGGAGGATACACAACGGTGTCTCCGTTTTTTTTTTCAAAGCTGTTTAGCTGTCAACAGCCATCAATGATCAATGGCCGATTGTTCAACATGCTGCCAGCCGCGATAGCATGGTGTAGCCTGCGACACAGACCAAATCGAATGCATTCGATTTGGTCTGTGTCGCAGGCTACACCATGCGATCGATGGTAACAGCAATTCACATCATGTTAATTCTCACAAAACACCAAGGAAAACATGAGTAACTTACAGGAAGGACCATACCAACCATCGGATTATTTGTTAAATAATATTTACAAGATTTTCAATGCCAAATAGCGAAAATTGTCGCGGGAAGACTGCAGACACGTGCATGGGATTTGGCGCGAAAACGGTTTGGTTAATGTGGTGCAAAGCCTAAAGCTCATACAAAGGACAGAAAGGAGTTGAGATTGCTGCTAACCTTACAGTAACCAGGTAATGCCTCATTTCGTTTTATAATCGAAATTTCCAATATAAGTTTTTTAATAATTTCATGGAATTAACATAAAGCGTTTACTAACATAGGATTTGTTTCACCGAAACATTCCGATTTTTCATGAAAGTGGGGCGACTACCACCCAAAAACCCCTCCCCTCTGCATAGCAAGTGTCGCGAGAGCACGCCCGAAGTCCTGTAGAAAAAGTCAAAAACGCTTTTTGTGTTGCATGCAGTGTTTTGCCGCGAAGGCGGAATATCAAAGGCATCAAGCAGGATTATCACCCGTCCATGCGCTGTCATCAGGATTAGCGCCAATATCACTGTCATGCGATTTTTTGGGAAAATGCAGACTTCTGATTGGCTTAGGTGGTAGAAGCTGCTTTTTTCTACCGATTGCGATTAATCACGTTTGATTTTGATTGGTCTGTGTTTTCTTTCTCCTTTTGGCGTGGATTTTCTCCTTATGACATGGATCGCGGACAAACAGTTTGTGATATCAGTCTATCATGAGTGTCTAGATTATATTTGATGTCCTTAAAATTAATTGCAAATTATCTTTAACCACAGCAATGCCTGAGATTGGGAAAACTTACATCTTTTCCCATCTGTTTTACAAACTGTTCAAGTTTTGTGGTCTCTCCCATCTTCCAACATGCTTCTATGACAGCAGCATATGTTTGAATATCTGGTTTCACTCCTTGGGAGACCATACTATGCAACAAGATGTCCACTTGGAGCCATGTTCCACAATTTGCAAAGCAGTGCAGTAGCTGGTTGTAGTTTTCAACTGAAAATTTATGGCCTCTTCTTCTGTGTTTGTTAAATAGCTGGAATGCCTCTGCTGCCTATCAAAGAGTGTAAACATAAATATATTTTCTAACAATTTTCTAAGAATCTTCACTGGCAGGGAGTAAAGAAACTTGACAAATATCAAAATTTTACTGCAAATTTACCAATGCAAAGATCCTCAAAATCATTCAAAGTACATTTTCCTTACTTATCAAGGGCAGGAAGGAAGCAATTTCACAAAAAGATTCATGTTTTGACCTGATAGTGAATGAAGCTTCCAAACAACAATTTAGAAATTTCTACAAGAACATAACTCTAATTTTCTACTCAAACAATATTTCCAATGACAATAACATCTTGTTCAAATGAATTTAACATGGTATAAAAAATACTTACTCTATTATGCTTCATTAACACATCAACTTCAGCAGTTACTTTGGTCTCTTCAACGAATGTAAGTTGTCTGCCATCTAGTGTTAACGAAGGTAGTGGGTTTTTGGTTCTTTTTTTCTGCTTCCTTTCCGGAGCTTTGACTTCCTCTACTCCACTCTTAACCCCAATCTCATCTATATCTTCTTCTTCAAAGTGTTCTTCAGCATATTTTGTGTTATTATAAGATTTTGAGCCATCTGACAAGTCTAATGTCTCAATCTCACTACTTCTTAAGCCACTTTGCAATGAGACATGAGAGCTACTTGCAGATGCTGTATAGGATAGATGCAGCCTCCTTCTCAAGGATATAGATCTCCAATTGGTCACACCAACTTTAAAGATAAGAGAAATCAGCAGCAGGTAGCAAATCACATTTCAATTAAAAACAATGTCTATTTCACTGGAAGTCAGACAGTCAAAATTAGTGTGACCAATTATCAAATCTATTTGTGTATTCATAATTTTTTGGCTCACATTGCATTTTCAGTATACCAGTGTCACATACCCTTGTCAACTTAAAATATTCAGTTTTGAATGGAGATTCCCTAACAAAAAAAGGAACAGACTTTATAAAACTGTCTTCAAAATAATTTTTACAATGGATTCAAATGCGACTGCTTTACATGTTGTGTTTTCTTGAATTTTCCATAGTCAAATAGTCATCAAGCAAGGATTCTATCGATCATAACTTCATTGATGGGATCGCTTACATATAGTTTTTTAAGTGTGAATTCATGCCTTTCCAAAAATTTGAGCGTGAAAGTATGGTAGGAATCTCTACATAATATTAGAAACAAAAATCTTTCCTTTGCACAAATATGTTTTATTTGTTTAAGTCTGAAATACTTACTTTGTGCTTGGCTGGTCAAGACTGATATTTTTCTTTAATGTTATTAGACAGTATATATTGTAAATTTGCATGCACAAATCTTGTTATGAATGGGCTATCAACTAGTTTGCTTTATAAAATGCTAATGAATGGGGATTTTTTTGGTTGCATAAATAAACATTATCAGAACCATCTGGCAGCCACAAGATGAACAAACTTTTTTCAAAATAGTGTTTGTAGCAGAAATTTGGTCTTTGTTATAGTAATGGTATATGTTAACCAAGTTATAAATCATATATCACTTTGGCTTTGTGTAGTTGTGAGCAGAATGAGTTTTTC